>JAUEPR010000089.1:0-170472 GCA_030435655.1 Armillaria novae-zelandiae | reverse complement strand
TGTCCTCTAGGGAATGTGGGTATCATAGCACATCACACTGAATTGGGATCCTTTATTTTAATTGTCTGACCACCATCTGCGGTGTTGTAAATGGTACTCGTAGTCAATACATCAAAAGGACGGCCTAACAATACATCGTAAGCTGGGTCCTTGATAATATGCACTTGCAAGTAAACCGTAATATCTCCAAACAAGAATGGGATATTCTTCACCATTCCAAGGGACTTCTCAACTTGCTTATTTGCTGATTGCATGTTGATCACTTTGTCTGGGTCATATATCAAACCCAATCAGTCTGCAACTCGACTTGACATGGATACAATTTGCGAACCAGTATCATACAAACTCTCAAAGCGCTCTGCACCATTTATGAAAGGGTACACAGAGCACAAGGCTTGTGAGTCCTTCACAACATAAACCTGCATTGGAACTTCTCCCTTTACTTCTGCATCATTCAAATACTGCTTGAAGGGGTCTTGCCAGACAAGTGTGCCTTCGGGTATGCCATTCATAGCTTCAGTGGTCACAATGAAGGTCCCAACAAATGGAACCTGTGATTCATGTATTACTCCAGTTGGTAGTCTATTGTTATCATCCTCCTCTTCTCCCTCTGCAAAGGGGAATATGCACTCTGCAGATTCTTCTTCGGATTCCAAACCTTCTTCAATCACTAGTCCGAACTGTTGTTTGCCAGTTTTCTTGGAATTTCCCAAAGGTACACACTTCATAGTCAATTCCTGCTTTACTGCGCCACCAATTTTAGAGAGTGCAAGTAATTCTCCAACCCTCACAGCTATGGGGGACTTCATGAGTCTCTCCAATACATCAGGTGAGTTTCCTCTGTCTTCTACTGGAGCTTTCAGGCGATACACTGACTGTTTCTCTTGCACTGTGTATGGTACAAATCCCATTGTCTTCTGTAATCTCTTTGGAGGACCTCCCTGCTTACTCACGTTGGTAACATCTGGCACAACCAGGTATGGTATCTCTGGTTCTGGTGTCACATTGCATGCAGTCGGTATATCCTTGGGTACGGGGTCCATCCATACTTGCTTTTTACTCTGGGGGGGCATTACTACTGCCACATTCTTCCTTTTTGTCACTTTTGATATGCGCTCCTCATCCTCGCTATCAGATGAGTCACTCAATACTTCTACTCTTACTGCTCCACTCCATTTTTTGGTTTTTGTGTCCTCTGGGGGTGATGGTGAACCAGACCTGGCAACTCCAATGATCTTATATTGGTCCCCTCCTGCCTTCATCAAACACCTAGAAAAACCCTGCTCCCTATCTTTGTGAGTTGGTATCTGGGAAATTGGATCATCAGGTGGAGGGCCTTTACTCTGAGTTCTAGCACCCGTATCATTCCTCGCTTGCAGCGATCTCATCGCATACACCTGTCTCTCTAACTCCTGTTTTTCTTGGAGTAACGTGCTGTATCCTCCCGGCACATGGAACAGACCAGGTGTTGATGTCGTAGTAATCACAACATTTTGGCTCTGGACCATGCTAGCCTTCACGTGCGCTGACACGCTCGCAACGTGTCTACACATGTAATTTTGCGAAATGTATCAATACATGCATTGCATAATGGCTGGGTACTGAGATAACGAAAGATACAGATAGAGCACAGTGCTATATGTATAGAGCGCAGTGTCAAACACACAGAGTGCAGTAATATATGTATGGAGCACGATACCGAGTCACGTGCAGTACGGCCTTGGGTGACAATTGGTAGAGTGCATGCTCTCACTTAGAATGATGCTAGTCGAGGTCACACTAGGTATGAGAGCTCAGCACTTGATACTGAAGGCACTAAGATGAAGATCAGCCATGCGCTCTAAGGAATTGATGAGAGACAGGCATGATACAAGGAGAACTACATTGATCTATGACACGCGCCACGCGCATATAGAAACATAGAAGTAGAGTGCATGAAAAGACGTGCGCCACGTGCGTAGATGGAAATAGACATGGAGCGCAGTGTCAAACCAATAGAGTGCAGTGAACAAACCAAGATAGCATGCAGTGTCACAACGCGCGCGCGTGCAAGTCTTCAGTGATGATTGGTAGAGTGCATGCTCTAACTTAGAATGATACTGGTTGAGGTCACACTAAGTATGAGAGCTCAGCACTTGATATTGAATACACTAGAGGCAGATCAGATACGTGCTCCAATGAATTGATGAGAGACAGACATGATATGAGAAGGATTGATCTGCCATGCGCTGATGAACCTAGTAACTCCTGCAGGCAGAAAACACAACACCTAAACGGCTAGTATAATCAGTCACAGAATCTGAAGGCAGGTTCTTAGCGAGTCTAGTCGGGCACCTCCATGCAGTGACTATAGGTCCTAAGTTCATAGCTTATTCAAGGCTACTTGGTGTTATGTCTCGAGCTACGGGCTCTGTATAAGACAAGGTCGGTTCACGAAGCGGTTATTAAAAACTATCTAGTTCGCGAAGGTGTTATTGCAGCCTAGTATGTGGCGCGGTCTACTGTTGCGCCCGTCTTTGAGTGCGATGTCTGGAAGTGTGAGAATGCCAACGAAGGTGAACAACTGCCTTCTTGGTTTATAGAGTAAAGCAAGGGATGGCGGGGTCGTGACTTAGTTAAGTGCATCTGTAGTCACTGACTTGTTGGTGTATATGTGCTTAGTGCAAACACTAAGGGTTCTGTAGTCTTTGGTATGGGGGAGTAGTAGCCCGAGCGTATTCTGCATTTCTGGTTAATACACTTGAGTTTTTATACTAATTTTCTCTAACGGTTCGCGTAATCTAAAGGTGTCATTCCTTTTGTAACCGCAGTAATAGATTAGTGAGCTTCGTGAAGGGTTTGTAACACTATTATCATTGCTATAACGTCTCTTACTGAGCTTTATAACATATAATTGGGTATGCCAGTTTACAATGTATTGCGGCATCCTTAGCTGACTGACGGATACTAGTTGCGCAGTGCTAGCCTGGGTGATTCGTGAACTTCATTTCTTATTTAACTTCGCGACCGTATGTTTGTGTTACGAGTCCCGTAGCCGGGCACAGCCTGCGTGCTTATGCGCAGTCGGTGATCGTATGGGCAGCATCACATGACTAATATTGCATCATGCTGCCTTTGTTTAGGTGATGACATGAATCAAATGACTAGTTCGGTGTCGGTCCCGTGGTAACTGGTATTGCCACGTACTTTGTGCTGTATTGATGATTTATGGTTCGTGAACCATTATTGAATATGCACTTCGTGACCTAAATCACTATTTGGTGGGGATTTGACTTGTAACGGACTTGCAAGGATTGGTTAATTGAATATCCTTGCAAGTAAGAATTTCGCTAAATTGTTTTGTGTGCCCACGATTTCTGAGCGCACAGAGCCACGAGGCTCATCATCCCCCCCTGACTAACATTTTTATTGATTGACCCGTGCGTGCCTTCTGAAACGCTTCCTTTCGGTATAGTCCGGTGTTTTTCCCGAGGATCTTTGACTTTCTGGAATCAGGCACGGGTATGTCATTCCCGATTAGGGTTGATATGTGCCTGGTAGTTATTCTGGTAATTCCAGTAGAATTTCGAGTCATGCCCGCGCGTTCTTCTCGTTGCCCGCTGGAATGGTTCGCGAACCAATGGCCTTCTCGTTTGGTGACTTTGGCCTTCTTGTAGTCGGGCCCGAGTCAGGTTTTTGCTTAGTCGTATTCATATAAAAGGGTATCCTTTTTGACTTCGCGTTCTTCACCAATGCTCTTCACGTGTTACTCTGCTTGACTTGCTCTGCTTTGCTTTCCTCTTACAAACATGCCTCTTGCCTTCGATGCTACCTGCCCCTTCCGCCAGGCTTTGGCGACATTTCATTTTTGCTTGGACCACGAAGCCGACGGTTCCCCTGCTGCGCTGACTCCCGACATGTGGGTTCACGCAGCGTACGCGTCCTGGCGCCACCTTGAATTGGCATGGGTGACCGATGAGGAAGAGTGGTTTGAGTCAGAGGATAGACTGTGGGTTGTGTTGGGTAGTGTAGATACTGCCCTGCTTTGGCATTCACGGGAGGAATTCCACTACCTAGCCAAGGTCGTGGTAAGTTTTTATTCTTCACGAAGTCTTATTTTTATTGTTGATCTTTTTGTTTTTAGTGTAAAGGTGGAATCCAGATCAGTCCTCTTCCTGAGGACATAGATTCTGCCGAGGAATCTGGCTCCGATTCCGGTGCTGATGCTTCAGCACCCCTTGTACTACCTTCTGTTCCTACGGAAGGTGTACAAGGTTCTCCTGCGGTTTCTACTGCAGGTCTGGTCCTCCCTTCGGTGCCTGCTGTTGCACCTGGTTCCCCTTCTGGTTTGGAGTATTCGTCTCCGCGGGCTCGTCAACTTGCACCCCCCATCCTCGCGGATCGCTTGGCCAGCTTGCGGCCTTTGAACACTCGGCGGTTCAAGGCTAAGTTTGGTCCAGAGCTTTCTAATGGTATGTGACTTCTTGTTTTACTTCCTTGATATGTTCTAACTTTCAGTTGTAGATAACTTGGCTAGTTCAACAGCCTTTGTTTCTTCGTCGCCTTCCCTTGGTGACCTTCGTAAACGGGTTGGGGCTTTATGCGAGTTTTTCTTCCGCGAAGTCTTTATTTTAATTAACTTTGTTTTCTTTTTCCAGCGCCAGTAGCTGGGCCCTCCAGTTCCAAGCGCCCTCGCCTAACAAAGGTGCAAAAGGGCAAAGGCAAGGCTGTTGACCCTGGTATGTCCCTCTTTTTGTGTTTTCGTATTTTACTTTATTCATTCGCGAACATATTTTCAGTTGTCCCCAAAAAGCGTGGTCGCCCCCGCAAACTTGCTGGGACCAAGCCCGTTTTCCATCGCCAGGGTGGACTTGGGGAAAGAATTCCTAAGTCCGCTGTCGAGGTTGAGGAACCTCGCCTCCACTCTATTGGTCTCTTAGTCCCTGACAAGGACTTTGGTGACTACATTGGAGTTGTGTTCCCTCCTAAGCCCCCTGCCTTGTCCGAGCTAGTTGCTTGTGTCGAGCGGTTACAAGCACTTTCTCTTCCAAAGAGTTCCACTGCCGTCGCCCTTAAATTTTGGTTTCGCGAAGCTAAGGATCTTGAGGTGCGTGTACGATTTTCTTTGCATGTTGTATGCATTCTTAATTTCTTTTGTAGACTTTGATCTTGATCCATTATACCGATTTTCATCAAAACATTCAGTTCAAACGGTTTGCCGGCAGGATTAAACATTGCCTTCACGTCCATGACTACTACGCCGAGTGGGCCCTTATGTCCCGACTCCACGTTAATAGAGTCTCCATCCATGGCTCCTCTAATCCTGTTCTTTCTAAAGCGGCGCCCTCAATTATTGAACGCCTCGAAGATATGCCCCCCATTGGTCCTACTCTTGACGGCGACATCCCTATGGGATCCCCGGCTGCAGGTAACGGTACAGATGGTTGGAACCGATCTTCCTGGTCCGACCCCCCTATGCCTTCCCCCTCCAGAGCTAGTACTCACTCTGACCACGAATTTGACTACGGCAGAGCGCAGCAGGCTGAATCCGGTTCGCCCATCGTGGACCCTTGGGTGCGTTTCTTTTTATCCTTCGCGTACTTCATTTACTGATTTGTTTTTCCCAGGATGACTCGCCTGAGGGTGACTGGGACAAGCCTCCAAACCTTGAAGGTCTCACGGCTCGAGAAGGAACCTTGAAAGCCGCACAGAAGATTGCTGAGAAAATTTCCGAAAGGATTCCTCCTCACATCCCCTTTGAAGGTCAACAATTTGGTTCGACCTTCTGTGCCTTCTGCTCCGGTACTCCTTGCCATCCTCCTCACGAATGTCCTGCTCGGTCCATGAAGGTACCTTTTTGGCATTTTCTGTTTTCCTTCGTGCTTAATTATGATGTTTTAGGCACATCGTCCTTGCTTGTCTTGCTTAGCGAGGAACGAGGAATGCGTGTTTATGGGTCTCAAGGTTGAGTGCACGAATTGTGCCCGTCACTGGGGCCGTGGTTGCATTGGAGGCATTCCTGATAGGAATGTCTTAGCTTTCCCTTTTTCTGGGGATTCCGATGAGCAAGTGGACTCGGTTATGGCCAAGATTAATGCCATGACTTTGGCTACGGCTCCTTATGGTCCAATCGGTGGTAAGTCTTTTTCTTTTTGCTTCGCAAATTACTTTTCACGTTCATTTTCTTGATAGCCGGCGCCACCACTTCTGACGTGTCTCGTGCTCAAGAAGTCGAGGATTCTGTGCGAGCCTATGTTGCTCTCAACTGGCGTCAGTTGACCTTTAATGGTCCTGAAACTCTTCCTTCTCTTGTCGCCTCTTGCAACGCGTTATTTTCACGCGTCGAAGTCAATACTCGCGAACTCCTTGCTCTTTTGAAGGTGCGAGCTACACTGACCTCTGAGTATCGAATTGTTTGGGCCAAGTTGGAGGAGAAGCATGCGGATCCCAGCAACAACTTTGGACCTCCTATCCCCCCATCTTCTGCACGAGTCAAGAAGACTTCTAAGGGGAAGGATCCTCAGTGGTGGTAAGGCAGCTTTGCAGCCATTCTTCTTTTTGTATTTTTGAACTGTAGTGTATCGTAGTCACATGTGTCGTTAAACGTTGTTCAACCAACGTAGTTTGTGTTTTTGTTACTTGTAGAGACCGTGGATAGTTTGCATGGTCGTCCCCCCCCTCAATACATATAGCTTTGCAAAGGGTTTCAACTCCCAAACTGTTGGTGTGATTTATGCCAGTTCGGCTTCGTTATGCTCGTCTTCATTATCTGGTAATTCATCGAGCACATCTTCTTCATTACTGTCCAGTAATTGTTTCATTCTGGCTGGTGGTACGTCAATTATTGCATTGACGTCTGGGATTTTTATCTTTTGCCTTGCGAAGTAAGGAATTAATCGATAGGCTGCTATTGGTCTTGCGAATGTTGAACCATCGATCTCACAGAGGATGTAGGCACCACCCTTGTTCCGTCCTAGGACTACTAAGGGACCCAAGTAACGGGGTCTCATTTTTCTGTTAAGTGCCTTTTCTATTTGCGTGTTCCTCATCAAGACCAAACTTCCTTTTGCGAAGTTGAAATCTTTTATCGAGTATTGGTAGTCCTCTTCGAATTTTAGCGCAGCTTTATGCCTTGCATCATAGACTTTGGATTTAAGACGTTCTAAATCTTCCACGTGTTTTTGTAAACTGATTGCTCTTCGCGCGATAAGTGAGGTGGTGCTTATAATGTTGTCTGGAGGTGGCATAAGCCATGTTGATTCCACGATGTCCAAAGGCAATAATGGTTCTGTGCCTGTGGCCACGAAATATGGTGAACAACCCATTCTTTTTCTAATGGTTATTCTGTCGGACCAGAATACTGAATACGCATTCTGGCTCCAATTTTTCTGATCACCCTTGGACGCTTTGAATAGTCCTTGGTGCACATCAAAGTGCGGTCTTTCCGCGATCCTGTTGGCTCACGAATTATATCCAGATATTCGGATATGATTGATATGGTATTTCTTGCTGAGATATTCGATGGCTGCTACAAAGGCTTTGCCATTATCAGATACGATTTCCACCAAGCTTCCCCAGCAGCACAGTATATCTTCGAATATCCATTCCCCTATGGTTCGCGCGGTTTCTCGTCTTAAACATCGGAATTCTGGGTAATGGCTCATGGAACACCGTCCTTGAACAATATACTTGAATTGCCCCGACATCGGCATTAACATCGTATCCATATACATCTTCGCGAAGAGAGGTGCAGGTACTGCAACCGTTGTGGGCATGTAGATTTGCCTCGTTTGTCGTATTTGGCATAGATGGCATGTCCTCACGTACCATGCAATATCAGCTTTCATGTCTGGCCACCAATATCGGATTTTAACCAGTTCGTGAGTCACGTAGAACCCTCTATGAGCTACTTCGTCATGACACACTATCATGACTTGGATCCTTTTTGACTTCAGTATGACAAGTTGATGCTTGCCTTGCATACTTCGGTGCCATAGTCGACCATCTTTTTTGAAGAAGTTCATAGCATATCGTATGAACTTCGCATAGTCTTCATCATTTATTTCTAGCGGTCGGACAAAGTTCATATGCCATTGTAAGATGAATTCTAGCCTTTTGTCGCGCAACTCTTGTTGCGCTGTTCGCAGGACTTCATTGTATGTTAATGACGTATTTTGCTCCATTGATTCTGTTGTTTCTTCTGTGGTTATTGAGAAAATATTTAATGGATTGGGGATTCGATTTTGCATTAGGCCGTAATGTGTGTGTAGGAAATCTTCCATCCCATCTTCAGGTGGTGGAGGATCTCCTTCTTGAGGGGGTCGCCTAGATAAGCCATCAGGCCCATGTCTAGTTCCAGGTACGTGCACTAGCACGAAGTGAAATGATAAAATTCCTATGATCCACCGGTTTACTGCAGCTGATGGTGCAATGTGGGGGTTTTTGAGCATCCCCTTGATGGCGCTTGCGTCCACTTCTACTACGAAGGTGGGTAGGCCAATCAGGTATAATTTACAATCTCCTAGGGCCCTGTATAGGCCGTAGATTTCTCTCTTAGCTTGCGAATACCCGCATTCGCGGGGATTTAAGGTAATGGATCCAAACCTTGCAAAGTATCTGATGGACGGGTCGTTTGGGTCGCATTGGGCTAAGTAAAATCCAACCGCAGCTGGTCCTGTGTCCACTGCTAGGATAACAGCGCCATTTGAACTGTAGCTTATTGGCCTTAATGCAGGGCTCTGTCGCACGGCTTCTTTTAACTTTTCTTGGGCCTCTATTTCTTCTGAGCCAAACTTGAATTCCACATCTTTGCAGAACAACTTTGTCAACGGGAGTGAGTTCTCCGCGAAGTTCTCTATAAAATTGCATAGTACTCCAGCTGTCCCCACGAAAGCTCGAGTATTGGATATGTCTTTGCATGGTCCCCATCTCAATATAGGGTCGACGATGCTGGGTAACGGTAAGCGACCTTGGTAGGTACATTGGTGTCCTATGACTATGATTTCGGGACAGCAGAGGTACGCTTTCTTGCCAGAGAAAGTACCACCACAATATTTCATGCGTTGGACTATTCTGTTTAAGTTCGCGAAGTGTTCCCATACAAATCTACGGATGCCGGGATTTTCTGGTATTGTTTCATAGGTATTGCCTACTTCATATCGCGTAGCTGGTCCTCGAACGGGTACATCGTCAATATACAGGATAGTATATCGAGGGATTTCAGGTTGTAGGATGTAAGTAACATCATTGTGAAAAATGGGTACTGAATTGGTCCAGCCCATAGGTAAGGTTACTAGTCGTAAGGCGCCATAGGGCGTTTGGAAGGTGGTAAGGTCGCGGGAACTTTCAGCCAGCATCCATTCATCGTATCCAACGAATAGATCTAATGTTGCTCTGCATGCCCTGCCTGCAAAGTTTTCTGCTAATTGATCGGTGGTAGGGGGCAGGCCTGAGTGCGCGATAGTGACTTCGTTAAGTGGTTCAAGACTATGAACAATTCTTAAACTTTTGCCATCCTTCTTAAGCACGGTAAACCATCGCGAACGGTACGAAGAATTTGATGGTTCGTATACCCCTGCGTCGAGCTTGGTTTTAATGATTTTACAGATTTCACTGTAGATGCCTGGGGGTATTGGTATGTTTCTGAGTACCCACGGGGTGTGTTTGATTACTGGGATGTCAATGGGAGGGAAGAAGTCTTGTCTGAAACTTCCTCTTTCGGAGTCTTCCCAAGCAAATGCTTCGTCCTGAATATTCATGAAATGGTGCATGAGTTTTACTTCTTCCGACCACAGAAAACCTTCGTTATGGATCGAGTCGATGTACTTTTTTCTTTCTGTGGTATACCTATGCGAAGGTCTGAAGTCCGGTGGTAACGGTGATAATTTTGGCATGTTTTGTAAAGGGTTGCCCTTTATGTTACGGATAATCCTGAACTTTTCAGGTAGAGTGGCGAGAACAGGTTTCGTTTTGAGTGCAACTGGTTTATACTTCTTGTTCACGTAGATGGAAGCAGTTTTCTCAAACCATGGTGCATAGTTTTCATCGCCAATTATATTCGAGCCATATAGATTATACATGTACTCAAGTGGTTGCGGGTTTGGTGCTGACTGGGGTTTTACGCTGACATGCTCACAATGTGTCTACGTGTGTAATTTTGCGAAATGTATCAATACATGCATTGCATAATGGCTGGGTAGTGAGATAACAAAAGATACAGATAGAGCGCAGTGCTATATGCATAGAGCACAGTGTCAAACACACAGAGTGCAGTAATATACGTATGGAGCACGATACCGAGTCGCGCACAGTACAGCCTTGGGTGACAATTGGTAGAGTGCATGCTCTCACTTAGAATGATGCTAGTCGAGGTCACACTAGCCATGCGCTCTAAGGAATTGATGAGAGACAGGCATGATACAAGGAGAACTACATTGATCTATGACGCACGCCGTGCACGTATAGAAACATAGAAGTAGAGCGCATGAAAAGACATGCGCCACGCGCATAGATGGAAATAGACATGGAGCGCAGTGTCAAACCAGTAGAGTGCAGTGAACAAACCAAGATAGCACGCAGTGTAACAACGCGTGCACGTGCAAGTCTTCAGTGATGATTGGTAGAGTGCATGCTCTAACTTAGAATGATACTGGTTGAGGTCACACTAAGTATGAGAGCTCAGCACTTGATATTGAATACACTAGAGGCAGATCAGATACGTGCTCCAATGAATTGATGAGAGACAGACATGATATGAGAAGGATTGATCTGCCATGCACGCTGCGCACGTGTATGAAAGTAGACATAGAGCGCAGTGATATCAACACCATGCAGGCATGCACGCGCAAGTCTGAAGTGACTATTGGTAGAGTGCATGCTCTAACTTAGTATGATACTTCATTGAGGTCACACTAAGTACAAGAGCTCAGCACTCGATACTGAATGCACTATCAACAGATTGCATACATGCTCTGCAGCCGTAATAAACGACATGCCTGATCTCAAGAAGAACTACGTGACACAGTGATCGATGACGCACAGGGCCCCGATCGCGCGGCACGCACGCGCGTGTCCCAAATAATACCTGAGTATAGATAACTCCGGGAGAACCCAGTTTGGCCAAAGAGCGCAGTGCCTAGGCTTACCACAGGTATCCCCCACCAACCAGAGAAACCTAGAAACTCAACTTTAGAATAGGATACAGCCTATATGATTGGTTGTCAGTCCAGGTATACTCCGAGGAAATGACGAGTGACATGCCAACGCAAAGAGCGCAGTGCGAGTGGAGTCTCAACCATGAGGAAACAGAGTCTGGTCTCGAGATAGACCTCCAACCAAGTGTCCAGCCCCAGGCATGCTATAACAACGCACGCGCATTGCGAGGAATAATGTTCCGAGGTTCTAACAGTACTGTATTAAGTTGTATCGACGTGTATGATGTAGAATTGTATAAATACTGTAGTGTAGATGTAGAGTACAAGTTTCGAGCCCAGGGTGTAATAGTGCAAAGCTTTTCAGCCGCGCGCTCTAGCACTTAGAGTAGCTAGGAACTTCGAGAGAGAATACAACCCATATCAGATATCTATTGTGTGATTTAAGTCGCGCGCTTAGAGAAGAAAATAGCATGGCACTCCGTGCAGAGAGTCTGGTTTCGGTTTGACTTGTGCTCTGTGAGAGAATAAGAGTACGGTGTCTTGAAGGTCACCCTTTTGAGTTCTTGAGGGCATTTGTGTGATGCGAGGCATTACAGGTGGCAGAGGTTCAAACCCTTTGGCTTGGTTAGTGCTCGCTCTTCTGTGTTATTTCCGCAGGTTGGCAAAGGTTCAAACCCTTTGGCTTCTCGGACAGGGTTTCTCTGGATTGCATAGGTTCGAATCCTGTGAATCTACGATTGGTTGGAAGCTCGAGCGCATAGGTTCAAACCCTGTGGCTCTTGTGGAAGTTTCGGAGTTTTGTGTCAGTGTAGACACTTCTCCACGTGTTTGCAAAGGTTTTGGTTTAGCGCGCGACGCGCGAGGTTTATTAGTGTGTTGAATTTAATAGGAATTGGTTTCTGCTTCGAGCGCAGTTGTTTAAGTGGTGTTTAGGGTGTTATTGATTGTGTGCAGTGGTTTTTAGAGTCCCGAGTGACTGCTAGAAAGTTGTGGAGACGTTTGACGAAGTTGTATTGTGTTATACACCCTTGCCTTGAGGCCCAGCGATGGAAGTCGCACCCTCTTGTTCTTGAGAAAAGCCTTTGGACTTAGAGAAGTCTAGATATTATATGAGCGCTATTGCTGTGCATGTATCTTAGAGATATTGAGAATTGAATTGTATTGGTTCGCTACTTTCATCGCATTAGAATCCCCCCACGAACTTGAGCGTGTTTGTGTGTGTAGTGTTGGGTGTGGGTGTGATCAGTGTCTTCGACGCTGTTGCATTTCTAGCTCTGTGCATTTAGACAGCTCTTCAACGCTATGCTGCACGTAGATAGGCATTAATTTTTCTGTTCATGGACCATCTAATGGTCCTTGGTTGGAATTGAGTTCTTGGGTAGAAGGGATATTAAGTTGGGTGGGGTCGCACACAGATAAATATTGCGTGGCAAGGTTCAACTTTGTGAACTGATTATTGGTAGCATGTGCGGAAATAATAGGTTTTTGATTCGCGTCCAGTTCTATGACTATGGCCACTTCTTCTTGATCAGGTAGCCGGTCTTCTAGTCAGGGATCATCTTCATCTGAATAGGCATCATGTGTCATGAGCCTGATACGACCCCTAGGTCTGGTGGGAATTGTAGCTGTCTTCCCCATGTTGGGATCGTGAATCGTAATAGTCTGATCTTGATTTTCGTAATTTCTTACGATGCTTCGTGTAAGGGTATCAAATGGTCTCCCGAGTAGGATATCATACATGGATTGTCTAATGACATGAACTTGCAAGTATAAGGTGATGTCGCCAAATAAAAAGGCAATGTTTTGTGCAAGGCCAAGCGAACTATTCAAAGTCCCATTGGCTGATTGCATATCTATGATTACCGAGGGGTCACAGGTTAACCCAAGGCAGTGACACACTGCTTCCGACATCGATATTACTTGTGATCCCGGGTCAATGATGCATTCAACCTTTAACTGATGGTCCACGATAGGTAATATTGACCGCAAAGCAATAGATTCAGCTGCACACTTAAGTGGGCCTATCTTTTCGCCTTTCTTGATGTGATCTTCATATGGGTCACGAACCACAAAGGCCCCTTCTGGGAGTTCTTCGCGAGCCGCTGTTACTGTAGTATGTTCAAATGTTTGAACTACAGGGTTGGGTTGCCCATATAGTAAGGTAGTTTTCACTGAGGGGTCCTCAGACGGGACTTTAATCTCGACAGTGCCAGGCCCCATGTACGAAACATCATTTTTGAATTGTTCGACAGTGGGTGGCACCTTTCGTTTCGTGATGTCATCTTTTGTCATATCACGGATCTCAGGTGATAATGAAAAGAGTTCACGTTGGGACAAAGTAACCGGGGAATCCATGGTCCTTTCGTATACATGTCTTGCTACTAAGGAGTCTTCTATGGGAGCCTTTGTCCTGTAAGCTGGCTCGTGTTCGCGATTCTTCTTCCTATAGTCAGGCTTTGCACCTATGTTCCGATCAACAGGTGGGGCGTAGTTTGCTGGGTGAACCGAGGCAAAAGGATGTATATCTTTGGGGATAACTTCTTCGTTCTGGGTCTCCCCTGATTGCCGTTTGGGGTTCGGTACTATTTTCGATATTGGCTTCACGAATACTTTTGTGCGTGACGCCTCTTTGGTGCTGGGAATGACTTCAGCTTCTCTGCCATCGTCTATTGTTGTTTGTGGGGAGTGGATCTCCAGGTCACTGTCGTCGGACTCCGAGAGTTCAACGAGGGCCGGTATTTCTTCTAGTTCCGGTGTGATGCCTTGATCAGAGGTATCTTTCTTTTGCAAGGTTTCTTGACCCGATTTTGCTTGTTCCGTGACTTCGCGAAGGGTCCGGTTATTCTTAACCATTGCCCTAGTAGCGTCCAATGTTGGTGATGCTTCCTTTGGAGTAGCGGCTACTGGTTTCAGTTCTCCCGCTACCATAGGTGCAGTGCGTCGTACTAGATGCGGGACTCTAACTTCAACTTGTTTGAACCAAGTTTTAAGTGTCTCGTCTTGTGATGTGTCGGCGCAGTCTTGTAGACTCTTTAGTTCTTTTTCAATAGACCCTGTCTTAGCTATTAGGGCTTCGACGTGTTGTGTGATAGTCATATTGACTGGTAAGGAACGCTGGTCGACTAACTGCATGTAGTGTTCTGAGTTTTTAACGAATGTGAGGGGTTCTTTTAGGAATTTCATCATGGTGGTGTTAACAGCCCCTAGTTGACCAGGGTTCTGTTGATGCCATTCTTCAAACTTGTCTGCGAGACAATTTCTGAGTAAACCCTTTGGAAGGTAGGTGCCAGTAGGTAACACGATGTGGTTCCTTGTATTCTTTCTGCATTTGCCTTCGCGAATCATCATATCGATTTCTTCGCAAGCATTAATGAAGTGTCCACGTTTGCCGCAGAATCCACAATTGCCGTCTCGAGATGTGGGAGAACTAGCAAAGGAAGACTGTGGGTTTGATTGGTAGTTAGGACGTCGCGGGGAATGGTCCTGTTTGTCGCTGATTTGGAACTGTGCTAAACGCGTGATTTTGTCTTCGATAGCTTGTAAATGTAGCGTTATTTCTGAGGGCTCTTGTTTTACCGTCACTGTTTCGGGTATCCTACTCGAATAAACCTGAGGTATCCCCACAGGAGCGGTAGAAACAGTGGGTGGGTTGTAAGTTGCGTAATGACCTCCCCCGTGGTAGGGTTGTGGTGCGTTCGCGTATAGGCTTTTGCCTCTATTTGTTCCTTGTAGCACGAACTGTGCAGCTTCGTATATATCTTTCAAGGTGTAAGGGTCTGAGGGGAAATGATCTGGGAGTTTGATCTGTAACCGGCACATAATTCCTTCCCATACAGAATCTGGGAATCCTTTGCTGAATAGGTTACTGACTTCTGAGCCTGAAAGTCTTTTCTTGGCTTCTAAGAATTGTGCTTTAGGGAAAAATTCCCTATAATACGTTCCCAGATCTGCTAGGGATGACACCTCGCGAGCGTATTTGCCTACGACGCATTCAATATCCATACGCTTGTATTTTCTATTCATGTCCGCATCAGGATATTGTTTAATGATGGCCTCTTTAAGATTGTCGTATGTTTTGTTTACATCCGTGAATTCTGTAAGGCTTTCCCAGAAGTCTGCAACTGCAACTCCAGGGTAATGTGTCAACCATCTCTTCTTCTCGGTGTTGTTCGTTATGTTGTATCGAGCAAACAGGGCTTCTAAGTCCTGTAAATATCGTGCCAGTTCGCGACCGGGGTTTGCTTCGTCAAATATACTGGGTGCACTTCGCTCACGCCTGAATGGCATCTGGGCATTCATTGCGGGTGGTGCGGCTGCCTGCGCGGGTCCTGCTCCTCCTGGTGCAGCAGCTGGTGCAGCAGCGGGGGCAGCTCCTCCTTGTGCAGGTGGCATTGAAGTTTGTAAGGTGTTGGTGGGTTTTGTATCGATACTTACTGGTTGCGATATGAATGGAATATAGATTTCCTCAGTTTCTCCTTCTTCTACTGGTGTAGTAACAGGTGCAGCTGTTTGTACTGGGGAGTCGTGTGAGGATAATTTGGTAATGTCGGTGCTCTGTGTAGCGAGACTTAATCTTCTTCCAAACTCGTCAAGGTCTAGTGCTTGGTTTGGGTTATGGAGTGTCACGGTATCTGATGCTGGGGTAAGGTTACCCATGGTATGATAGGCCGACGGTAGTGTATCTGAGAATAGGTTTGCGGATAGTTGTAGACTGGATAAGACTTCATCTTCTTTGAATAAATCAAAGGGTTCCACAGTCGAGATATTGAGTCATTCGTCATAGAATTCTCCTGGTATAGAAGGTTCTACTTCTTCTTCTTTAATGGTTCGTGAAGAAGAACTGGGAATTGGTTGGTCACTGGGCAGGGTGTCGGCAGTTAAGTGCTCAGTATCTTTTTGCCACTGTTGGCATTGGGTTGTTACGCATAAAGGTCGCGAGGTAGTTGGTTGGTAGGGTTTGTTATGACCAAAGTCCTTTGGGGGCGCAATGATCAAGGTATGTTTTTAGGAGATAGAGTCAAAATTTGACTATTATCCCCTCGCGGTGGGCTCCAAAATGATGAACCTAGTAACTCCTGCAGGCAGAAAACACAACACCTAAACGGCTAGTATAATCAGTCACAGAATCTGAAGGCAGGTTCTTAGCGAGTCTAGTCGGGCACCTCCATGCAGTGACTATAGGTCCTAAGTTCGTAGCTTATTCAAGGCTACTTGGTGTTATGTCTCGAGCTACGGGCTCTGTATAAGACAAGGTCGGTTCACGAAGCGGTTATTAAAAACTATCTAGTTCGCGAAGGTGTTATTGCAGCCTAGTATGTGGCGCGGTCTACTGTTGCGCCCGTCTTTGAGTGCGATGTCTGGAAGTGTGAGAATGCCAACGAAGGTGAACAACCACCTTCTTGGTTTATAGAGTAAAGCAAGGGACGGCGGGGTCGTGACTTAGTTAAGTGCATCCGTAGTCACTGACTTGTTGGTGTATATGTGCTTAGTGCAAACACTAAGGGTTCTGTAGTCTTTGGTATGGGGGAGTAGTAGCCCGAGCGTATTCTGCATTTCTGGTTAATACACTTGAGTTTTTATACTAATTTTCTCTAACGGTTCGCGTAATCTAAAGGTGTCATTCCTTTTGTAACCGCAGTAATAGATTAGTGAGCTTCGTGAAGGGTTTGTAACACTATTATCATTGCTATAACGTCTCTTACTGAGCTTTATAACATATAATTGGGTATGCCAGTTTACAATGTATTGCGGCATCCTTAGCTGACTGACGGATACTAGTTGCGCAGTGCTAGCCTGGGTGATTTGTGGACTTCATTTCTTATTTAACTTCGCGACCGTATGTTTGTGTTACGAGTCCTGTAGCCGGGCACAGCCTGCGCGCTTATGCGCAGTCGGTGATCATATGGGCAGCATCACATGACTAATATTGCATCATGCCGCCTTTGTTTAGGTGATGACATGAATCGAATGACTAGTTCGGTGTCGGTCCTGTGGTAACTGGTATTGCCACGTACTTTGTGCCGTATTGATGATTTATGGTTCACGAACCATTATTGAATATGCACTTCGCGACCTAAATCACTATTTGGTGGGGATTTGACTTGTAACGGACTTGCAAGGATTGGTTAATTGAATATCCTTGCAAGTAAGAATTTTGCTAAATTGTTTTGTGTGCCCACGATTTCTGAGCACACAGAGCCATGAGGCTCATCATCGGATTCGGACAGGGAATAGATGGGTCCGAGCGGAGGTGAGGAGTCTTCCTCAAGGTTGATCTTGAGATCGTAAGGACGATGCTCGGGGAGTTTCTCTGAGAGAGAGTCACTGAACACATCGGCGAAGTCATGATACTCCAGTGGAACATCAGATAAATCCGGTGGAGCTGCGGAAGCGGCCTGGCCACTAACACTTGGCATAGAAGGTTGGAGTGTGAACTGTTGTGCACCCTCCTCTGCGCAAGCTCGAACAAAAGCAGCCGTGGAAATGATAGATATTTTGGGGGCAACCGAAGCAGAAAATGATGGGATGGACGGGTATGAGTAGATAGGCTCATACGCTGGCAGAGTCCGTCGGGATCTCGGTGGTGGTTTGGATGGGATAGGACCTGAAGGGTCCTTACGAGCTTGCGCTGATGTGTCGGAGGCCGCGGAAACATCTGGAACAGATGCACCAAATAGCTTTGAACGGAAAGTGATACTGTGCTTTGCCCAGTCAATCAATGGATTGTAGCGGGAGAGCCAGTTGTATCCCAGAACGAGGTTACAAGATGAATCAAGATGTGTGACGTAGAAGTCAATAGGAATGATATCTCCCGATGGGAATCGCATGGAGAGAGTAACAGATTGTGAGATGTGAGATCCGGCAGAGCCGTCGAGAAGCCGAAGTTGAACAGGAGGAATGGAGTTGGTAGGGATGTTGTGATTGTTAACGTACTTCGAGTCAATGAAGCAATGGCTGGAACCAGAATCGACTAGAGCAAGAAAACGTAGGATTGTGGATATAGGAGATCCATCGGACTCCGATCCGGAGCCGATTTCACTGGATAGGGATATGGTAAGGGAATGGTTGGAAAGAGCAGCGGCGTTGAGGGTTACGATCTCCGAAATGCAATGACAGTCAACGCAACCCTGTCCTTGCATGGAGGAAGCAGGGTTGCTCTCTATTTTTCCAACTCCGAAGGAGCCGAATCGACAGAGGCGGGAGTAGGGTCAGAGACCTCAGCTGCACGTCCACGTGTGGAAGCCGTGGATTTGCGCTTGTTGCAGTCCTCGGTCTTGTGTTTGTTGCCACAGAACATGCAGAGGTCATTCTTGCGGCGGCGTTCCTTTTCCTCGGGTGTGAGCTTACCGTCCTTGCCTAGCTTGTCAGCGTAGGGCTTCTTGGAGGCACTCATGGAGCCAGAGGAAGAAGAGGTGGATGATGAACCTGTGGTGGAACCATAGGATTTCAGGGCCATGGAGTTGTTGGAAGAGCTTGAGTTAGAACCCGAACCCTTGGGTTTGAAGGTGGAGGAGGTGGAGGGACGGTCACAGTTTTCCCTGGAGATCTCAGCTTTCCTAGTCCAGTAGCGAGCGTCAAGCTCCTGGGCAAGGGTACGCATATCATGGAGGTTGTTGGGTTTTCCGTGGTGAGCCATGTCATCCTTGATCCGTGAGCAAAGCCCGCGGTAAAAGGCATGACGAAGGGAGTTGTCGCCGTACCCGATAATGGCGGCGTGTTGATTGAAGCTCACTATGTACTTCATGATCCTATCTCCGTCGCACATCCAAAGATTTTCGAGTTCATCTTCAGCATCTCCGACGGCATCAAACGGACCAAAATTGGTATGGAGCTCCGAAAGGAAGGCGGCGTAGGAATACGCCCAAGTGGGAGGATTGGCTTGATTGGGGTGGAGGATATCCGGTTCGAACCAGTTGAGGGTGACACTGGAGAGGAAGGAGATGGCGTAGTTGACTTTGGCGGTGTCCGCGGCAAATGTGTTTGGCCTGTCATTGAAGTTCAACTGCAGGGAGACGATGAACGCTTTGAGTTTCCGCGGATCCGCTCCGTCGAAGGCGTCCGGTGCCTTGACTTTGGTACAGACTATCTGCTGAGGGGGGTTGTTGGCTTGGTGGGTAAGGCCACGGAGGAGGTTCATGAATTCCATCATGAGGTGGTTCTTGTCATTAGGATCAGGATTGGGAGGATTAGGAGGGTTACCGCCTGGTCCGCCGGGACCGCCAGGACCTCCAGGGCCACCTGGATTTGGTGGGCCAGCTGGTGGACCGGGGCACCACGGATCGCATGGATTGCGATTGCGATTGCTAGGAGAGTCAGGTTCACCGTCGCTGCCGCTGGGGTCCCCATCATCACCCTCTTCTTCGACTGGGAAGAGTGGCTGCACAGACTGATTTCGTGGGGTTTCCGGGACGATGCTTCGATAACCGCCCCATCCGTTCATGCTAGCGGAGTCCGCGGAGAACAAATTGGGGGTAGTGTTGACATCGGATTGGCGGGCGGTGAAACCACTGTGAGTGTAGGTTTCCCTACGTGAACGTTGTGCGGAGGCTGAGTCCTCGCCGAAGAGGGTATGATCCTCTTTCGATGCAGAGGCAGGAATGTCGTGCATGGAGAGACGGGTTATGGGCGGAGCCGTGGAGGAGGATTGGGTTTGTGAGTGATCGAGGGTAGTGTTAGACATTCCTAAAAATTTTGACTCAAGGGTTTGAGTTCGAATATACTGTTAGGATCGTGCCAATAGGAAGAAGTGAAAGGAATGCATGCCATGGATTCCGCGGAGTGCGTGGGGCTTGGCGAAGCTATTAGCAACGTCACCCTTGGGTCGAAGCCCAAAGAAGGATTATGGACGGAGTCCATGGGATTATGACCTCTAGGATCAAAGGTTAAGTTCACGGCTATTGGAGTCCGCGGACGTAGTGATGGATTATGGCTTGAAGGCCGAAGAGAGTGAGGATGAGAGTTATTGGGCTAAACCAAGTTGATATTCGAACTGAGGTATGTACTACTAAATGTACAGCTTATATACTAAGACGGAGTCCGACGGGTCGGGGTCTGGAATAGTGTAGGTATGGCTAGAGTGACGTGATCTGGAATGTTCTGTATCTAGAGGAGTCGAGTATTCCGTGGACTCCGATATAACACCTACTCGCTACCGTGACGGGATCTAGGTGTGATAAATAAAATATGTGAAATAAGTAAATGAAATAGGGATATGAAATATGAGATAGAAACCGGGATTTGGAATCCGACGGATTCCGATGATTGACTTGGAGCCGGTGGAGTGGACGATGGATGAGGTCTGTGGATTCCATGGCATGATCGTTACAAGAATCGGGAATCACAATTTTGTTATCATTTATCGTTCAATGGTATGTGGGACGTTTCGATTGTATTCCCTGCGTTCGCAGACTTGACTCTCAGCACACTGAATACTGCTTCTGCCCATCCTAGGTGTAGATGGTCTTGCTAGAGGAAATCATATGCCATATAGTATGTCATGGATATTGGGGTCTTTCCCAGCTTGAGTATGAGTCAACACATGCTTACTCTCGGCCTTCTCGGTGTTGACCTCGGCTTACTGGTATTTTCTCTTATCTTCTCTATTCTTCTTGTAGACACCAGAATATTATGGAACATTGTAGAAGATTACTTACTCGAAGCCTCTACTATATAAGCACTCTCTGTACTATTAAGAAAACAATCTATTTTCACTACTCTTCAATGTCCACTTAACTGTGTGATTTAAGCATCTTTGATCGGTTACGCCTAGCGCTTGCCATTGAATTGCTTCCTAACTACGCCTAGCGCTTGCTGACGCCCTGTTAACTATGCCTAGCACTTGTTAGCACCCTTACAGATCCCTCTTGGTGGTTATAACTCGGCTTACGGACATCCTCGCTCACAATTTGGGTTTTACTCGAATATCTGTTACTTTGTACTACTCAAAATACCCAGATTCTTAACATTGGTGGACAATTGGGACCACCTTGTAGAGGGAATCTCGATCAATCTACTAAATTCAACTCACATTCACTGTGTGAACTCGCAGCTACACCGAGCGCGCTCTGACTCCAACCTGAAGATTGTGCTTATCATTTGCCTTCAACCACAGCACGTAATAGCTTCATGATTATAGGCTAAGTTCCTCACTGGTAAATTGTGATAGCATCGCACCTACCAGCTAGCCTACTTCCTTCAGTAATTGCTTCGCTCTTACTGTACTCATTTATTTCGCAAAACCGGACCACTCAGCTCTGCTCACAAACCCTCATCGGAATTCATTCTGTTCTTCAATGACTTACATCCTTTTAGTCTGGCATTCCTGCCCTACCTTGCTCTCATCCCCACTCCTCACCTCGTGTTCACATATCTGGATTTTGGCCCACTCTCAATGTTGTGAACTTATAGGGAGCACATTGTAGAGGTAATCAATCCATCCATTCATTTCTATTCATTTCAGGACATTATTCAGAAGGCCTTCCAACTGGAATTGAAGTTTGGCGCCATGTCTGGATCAATTTCGCCAGCCCATTTTCCCGGCTCGCAATCTTCATCTCGGATTCAGCCTCTGCCTGGTGATTCATTCACTTTTTCAGACCCTCTGGAACCTCTAGTGTTGCCAGTGTATGGCGGTAATAGTGTACAAAAAATAGGACAAGCACAAGTTGCTATAATCCTCTCACAAGTACCTTCTAAGTGTGCAAGTTTTCCGGAATCCTCTCGCAAGTTAAGGTTATTTTTAATACACAAGTTGGTTGTTTTGCGATAGTCTGAGGAGGAGACATAGGCCGTGATATTTGAATATGGCATTTACGCCGTTTGGCCTGCCATCTATGGAGCTTCGTCCCCCAGAAATCAGACTTTTGTTCTCATAGGCTATAGACTCTGACTAAGCTTAATCTCAACGCGCCCGCAGCATGCGAAGCATAGAACATTTGAATCCGGAGTTTATTGTCTGGATGATGTTGAGGAAGATGATGCCGTGCCGATTGACATGCATAGCTTCAAATGAGGATAGCCAGCTACTGAGTACTAACCTGGAATCTGGAGATCAAACATTGAAGGACAATAAACATAAATTCATCTCGTGAAATGGAGATGATAAATAGGTAAAGTAGATGCATCAGAGGTTGAAGGAATGGATCCACCACAGTAATAGAATTGGAGGAAAGACTAGTAAGTGTCAGAATTATGCCGGCCCGCCACGGAAGCATTTTGTCCCGCTCCAGACTCACTCGTCAGATTCTATTCAATTATATATGGTAGAAACGGATGCTGGTGTGTATACATCTGTAGAAAATCGCCTAACTTGTGGGGGGACATCAACTTGTGCACTTAAAAGAAACGCTTGCGATCGGATTATGGCAACTTGTGCCTGTTTGAATTTTTGTACGCTATTACCGCCATACCAGTGGACCCCACAGACATTAAAAACATTGGTATTCAGAAGATTACTCGCTTTTGGCCAACCTCTGTTCCGTTGTTCACGTTTACAGGACATCCACATTTGCAGGAACGCAAGGATCTCGTTATACATGTACTTAAGCTTGGTAGGAACCGGAGACTTGGAAATGGTCTACGAACCGCCAGTGCCTTGACGCACAACCAATATACAAAGATCTTTCTAGAAGAAACGCACATTCTGGATTGCCTTCTCACATCCGTTTCTGTGTGTACCACATTTTCGAAAGATATTGTGTACAAATTAGATCAGAGGATCTATCAGGAACTTCTCACCAGATTGACGGCTCGCCGTGCGTCAGCCTCTTCATCTCTTAACTCTTTCGGATATTCAGATCTCCGGCCACCTGTGTGGGCTATCAACACCTCGAATGGTTTGACAGCCAACGACTTCGAAATATATGCATTGCAGTACCGCATTCGTGTCGAGCATTTCCTCTATACGCTTGACGACATCCATGACTGGGATAAATGTCAGATGCGAATATACCTAGATGAAGAACTCTTGGCATCACAGCATAATGCCAACAGATCTCATCTTGAGAACAGGAAATATTCCCTTCCTGCTGTTCCTCTTATGTCATACCCAAATCCTTCCAAATCGAAGACCGATTTTCAGACCTCGGTCTCCGACTTGAATGGGGGGAGAGTACACTATGATACCTCAAGAGATGAGAAACAGCATCCTGCCAACTCACAGACCACTGAAATACGAGGCCAGTCTTATCTTAGTGCAAATTCCGAAGTTGGTGAGGTTGGCCCGTGTCAACACGAGAACTCGCCTGCTGCATCGAACCAAGCTCAAATCCCAAACAGGTTAGATTGCGGTAGTCCTTCTTTACACGCAAGCATTTACCGGGGACATTCTCCTGGTGATCTCGACTCAGGTCAAGGGCATACTGATGGAAACAAACATCCACTCCATCAAGATCCAGGTTCTCCACGAATTTCCGCACGCTCCGATCGCTTGGATGATTCAAACACAAGCATTACCTACAAAAACGAATTCAATAACTTTATTTCGGCCCTACATCATAGCATCGGCAATCCTATCCTTCATCATTCCAGCAAAGGCGAGATTCGCACCTTCCGGATTGCATCAGATACACCCTGCGCACCATGCTTTGGACAGGACAAGAGCTCTCTACTGCCACGGAAAGTCAGGTGTCACATTAACCGGCTACAGAAACGAGTACCGCAAATATTCAACATCACCTGCCAAGTCCTCTCCCGTCACGGTGGTTATTGGTATATACTGATTGGAAAGAGAAAACACATACCAGCACCGTTGAAATTCAGGGAAAGCGAAGCATCACGGTTCCAGGTAGGAGTGAATACTGTTGATCTCAACATCCGGCACAAGGTCCTCGATTCACCGTCATATGTTGTGCACAACTCCAAAATGACAGGTAACTGGAACGCAATAAGTCCTGGTGGTCGTATCAGTCAAGGAGCTAGTAGGCTACACAGAGAGGATTTACCTTGTTACTGCATCTCCCATTTCTCCGTTCCTCTTGATTTGAACATCCACAACAACCTAACGTTCTTAGGAAATCGGAATACAATATGTCATGTTCCTATTCCTGGCAAAAGGTTCTCCGGGATTCATAGCGGAATCCAGAGAATGAAATGTCGACCTTGCCACAAACGAAAGGGTCAGAAATCGAGCACAGTGTGTAATTCCCATCGACTCACCACCAGAACCAACGCACAGGCGATCTTAGATGCTGCCGCAGAACAGCTGGGTATCATATTCATGCCTATTTTTCCCCGTTGCATTTCAAGCATCGCGTTCACTCATGCAAACAGGAAACTTGATGATCTGGTTTGGGATCCGGGTGTCAGGATACACAGCATGGTTAAAATTAACATTGCCTTGGACAACGAGACAGTATACCCTGTTTTATGGGGGAAGGATGCACAGTCAGACGCAGTCTCGAGGACGAATGAACTAATGGTATGGATAACGCAGCGCGACGATCAACATCATCAATATCATTCCTGTTGCGGAAACTGTTTACCGGCAACTACAGACACCGATTATCCGTGCTATCATTGGACGATAAAGCTGCCTTGCATCCGAGTGACTTCCAAACGACATTCTGGCGCATTCTGCATTGGCCGCCACCTATTTCTCAAAGTTAGCGAAGAAATGTATCAACTGCAAGGCTATGACTCACCATATCATTCTGCCTCCTCTTCTGCCCTCAATATCCTAGACATCTGCAGCGCAATAATTGGCGTAGGGAACCAGAATTTGACTACTTCTGTTCGTCCTCCTGGAAAATGGCTTCACGATGTTTGTAGGAGAAGTCAGAGGATGAAACGACGATCACACTCCGCTCAAAAGAGTTGGCGTATTAGGACAAGGTTCAATCCAGATTGGCTCGTTATGATAAACATACGGATATATCGCTACACTGCCTCCAGATGGGAACTCGTCGCAACCTTCGTCCGACATCATCCCAGATTTACTCTTGCAGACGTCTATCGAGCTTTGCGTGACTTCCGGATTTTAATGGTTCCTATGATCATATGCATCCACCCTTACCTCATATCTATGCCGGAGAACATGGCTAAGTACCTCCGATGGATTTTGCACTCATCTCAAAGCAAAGTCCATTGTCAGCTTATTCTAGAATCAGCCGGTTTCCCTGGATTTGCGGTTTACTCCTGCCTGAAGATGAGGGAAGAAGTTTCGGTGATTAAATTCGCATCCAAACAATCATTCACAGACCATCCACATAGTGTCGGGTTCAATACAACATCATCGAAAGCCAACTTATTGGAGAATTCTGAACACGATGAATTAAATCAGAATCTTCGGCTGATCAATAGTCCCAACGACATACCCGAGGACAGCTTGGCCATTCTTATCACAGTATCTTGCATCTCCCCTTCTCAAAATACCGAAATCGACCTTATATTATGTTCAACAGACGGTGCTCCGACCGGACCAGTTCAAAAGAAGGTCGTTGGGCATAAGCGGGACAGTACAGGTGCATCGAAATCTGAATTAAAGGACACACAGTCATTTAGGCAAGACGGACGGATGGGCTCAATAGCGAAGGCGAATCAAGCGATGAGAGGATCAACAAGACGGCGAAATGAAGGGACCCATCATCAATATCATTCCCTTTTTGGAAACTGTTCCCAGGAAGAGGCCCCTCGCCGATTTCAAGGCGTCCAGCTTCCCTCTACTCTTGTATCATTCGAACATCAGTTGCACACATCCAGGTTCGATGAAATGAAAGGTCCGGTGGTAATATCTTGTCAAAGGCTCACAAACTTGCGGCCATATTCAGCACGCAACAACGGCTCCCGGAGTACATGCCACAAAACCAATCAAATACACAACGTTCACTTCTTCGAATCCCTTATTCTATCTATCTGCACTTCGTTCCAGCATATGTAGACTGGGGGGGGCTATGTTATGGATATCGGGGTCTTTCCCGGCTTGAGTATGAGTCAACACATGCTTACTCTCGGCCTTCTCGGTGTTGACCTCGGCTTACTGGTATTTTCTCTTATCTTCTCTATTCTTCTTGTAGACACCAGAATATTATGGAACATTGTAGAAGATTACTTACTCGAAGCCTCTACTATATAAGCACTCTCTGTACTATTAAGAAAACAATCTATTTTCACTACTCTTCAATGTCCACTTAACTGTGTGATTTAAGCATCTTTGATCGGTTACGCCTAGCGCTTGCCATTGAATTGCTTCCTAACTACGCCTAGCGCTTGCTGACGCCCTGTTAACTACGCCTAGCGCTTGTTAGCACCCTTACGGATCCCTCTTAGTGGTTATAACTCGGCTTACGGACATCCTCGCTCACAATTTGGGTTTTACTCGAATATCTGTTGCTTCGTGTACTACTCAAAATACCCAGATTCTTAACATAGTACCTGTCGACTGTCATACTGGGCCTGGACCCACTTGGTATTTGGTTATTTTTTTTTTGGAAACTGGGAATCAGTGAACTGCTTCTGAGAAGCGAGGATTGTTGAAACATGTCAGATGATTTTCGTGAACGTAAAACATCTGTTTCCTGTTTGAGCCAGATAGACGCCGTGATTTTCGCTCCAGGATTGGCACAATATCATTTTGACTGAATCTAATCCCGAACAACTGCTTGAAACAATGAAAAAAGATCGAAGCCAAGTCCTTTGTATATCTATTCATGGTGTTGATCGACGTGTACTACATTGCCAGTACACAGGTGCGCCCTCGGCCATTTCAGTACAACCCTACGCCGAGTATCTAGTTTTCGTGTCAAGCACCATCAGAAACGGATACCATTTGTATTCTGCACCTACACTTTCCCCATCTCCTCTTGGCTACTGTGAACTTGGCATATCGACATGGACCATGGTTCTATCGTTGCTATTGAATGCCCGTCGGAACACCGCCTATAGGAGCGTATAGGAGTATACGGTTAAGTATGGTTTCGCTCTTGAAGTACGTTACTACTACACACCGAAATTGAAGAATTATAGAACACAAGGTTGACATGGAAACTGGCTTCTGTAGTAGACAAGGCCGCAGACGTCCATTGTGTTTGCCGTGGTAGTCGGCGATTACCATACAAGCACGAGCTCATCTTTCTTCTAGTTATGATCCAAGGTCAATCAACCTGAAGTGATTGAGATAAGGCGGGGATAGCGGGAACCTATGAACATGGGAGGATGAAGTGCACGCCGTTCACGAAGAAAATTTAGATGACACTCAGAATAAGTTGATAAAAGAGCGGAATTTAATGACAACGAAAATGACGGCCCCGGGCGTGCTCCGACGAGCTGGGCGACTTGGACAGCACTGGGGACGATTAGAGTGCTGGTTCTCGTGGGAGTAATCATCTAGGAGGCTCGAACTGATCGTGGCCCGATCATCGCCGCCACGCTCTCGATCATGATCACTACTTTCCTTTCGACCGCGACCAACCGAAAACCAAGGACCTCATACTGGCCGTTCTTCAGAAATGCCTAGCTTGAAAAGATCCTTCTCGAAAGTCCTCATTGTTAGGGCGGCCTGAAAGCGGGGTTCCCCGAGGAATTCCGAGATAATCGCTGTACAGAGAAGGCCGCTGAGCGGGACGATCAGAGACGAAACCTTGACTCTCTGGTGTAAAAGGGTGAACATATGACTAGAGACCTACATTTTTATCGGTGATGATGGCGTTTCTGTCTCGGCCAGTTGTCATCGCAAAGGTCCTGCCACGACGTGGATCGATCTCTCGCTATAGTAGTCTGGCTCTAATTAATTCCTGGAGCCCCACTTGCTCCCGACGGATCGAAGCTGTAGATCAGGCGCAGCAGGCACGGTAACATACGAAGCGCCATCATCGCTACCATATCCGAGCCTTCCACCGCCATAGCCGGCTTCCAAATTAGGGATTCGTTGTTAAAGGCTGGAGCATTAGCTTGGTATTCTTTGTCTCGCGACGATGGCGGTAGTGACAAAATATGGCTCGCGATGCGTGATGCGTTGAACCAGATCTTCGACCCACTAGAAGGGGACCCCAGGTTGACTTGCTTGATCGCCGCCGTTTGTTTGTTTTTCTTTCTTTGCTGGCGAGCCATGATTCGAGGTACTGCCAGAGGTGCCTAATGCTGAGGGCCGAGAATGCTTTGAAGCTACCCGCGAAATGTTGGCTAGATCGTCAGGTACCCCGAGTCCTTCCGCTGGCTGGCTTCGTAAATTCTGATGCGTCAGCGGCGCAGAGGACGGATCTTGAAAGGATGAGAGGTTCTAATACATTCTCTGACTGCGAGGCTTCGTACATTGTGATGGCGCCTTGGATGTACGATATGAGCGGAGCCCTGGCCGACGAGAAAATGTGTTTTAACTCGATTTTGGTGGTACGTCCGTGGACGATGGCGCTCATGGGCTGGGTGATGGCGAGAACTTTGAGCGCTCAAGGGCCAAGGCAAAATAGCGCTGGCTGTCGTGGTGAAGAACTCTGCGATCAACGCTTTCGTGGTGAGCCTCTGGAAGAGTTCGCGACTAATTGCTGGTTCGACATTGACAGTCTCCAGGAACGTTGGTTGTGGAAAGCGAGTCTGACAATAATTGCTCTAGTTTTGGTGAGCAACATAGCAGATGCTGGGCAAGAGTCGTAATATTTAGGCAGATGAGTCTCCATGAGTCATTATCAAGTCATCGCCCATGTGGTCTGTGGACTGGGCCAATACTTGTTTATAACGCCGGTAGATGAAAAGGTCAGAGTATTTATCTATGGGAGACGAGTAGGCTAGCTGACCTTCTCAGCAGTGATGGTGACCCGTCGAATATATTGGAACAGTTGCTAGGCGTAAAGCTACCGGTTATCACGTTGAGTTTCTACAGTCTGATCAGGCTTCGACAGTGTTTTGATTTGGCAGCGAAATTCATAAGGGTTGCCTGTACCGGCGCTGGGCATCAAATGAATTACGCAGACGATGGGCGTCCAAGTTACACGACAGAAAGTCTTTCACTTCGAATTCCGTGGTAGTCACTGGGTACCTGACAACCTGGTTCTTTTTTTCGTTCACTGATTTTGCAGACACTTTCTCAAACGATTTGACAGGCAATGTTATCCACTTTGTTCTCCGTATATTGTATCGCGTCACACTGGAACAAGTTTCTTCCTACGTTCCCCAGGAAAGCCTTACCCCAAAAATTTTAGCGTCTTGAAAATGGAGTCAAAGATTGAATACGTGCGTTCTTCTCCCTGGGGGAAATTATTTGCACGTTGACAAGATGTAGTAGCGGATATAAAATCATTTCCACTATGGGCGACGCAGCTGACGCTAGTACGGTCAGGTTGATGGAGTAGGACAACACGACCCTAAAATCCTACCTGTTGGCTTATCGTGCGAGATAGTAATTGTATTGCTAGTGGAAGAGTTCTATGCACGAGGCTGATGACTCCACTTTATAGCATCTCGTTACGACCAAATTAGGGTTAGATTTTCCGCATGAAGGTGTATTTTTTCTACCTGGGATCGAAGTGTTTTAGCTATTAATTCCGCTTGAAAAGGCTGAAGCTTTAAACGTAGGTTACCCTGGCGATCTCTTGACGGGATTGACCAGGATAGAGCAACAACTTCGAGCCCACTGGACGTCAATCTGTCCGCGGAGGCAGCGTCCATGTGAGCTTCCCCCCACAATGCATGTCAACACCTCATGCTTCATTACCACTGCAGCGGGTGCATCCAATCCATGTGTCCTGCCATGACTCTTGAAGAGCTGCGCTCGTATCCAGTGTCGTCCTGATATTGCCTGATTCCTTCAGGGATGAAACCACGTTCCTTGCCCAAACATGTATCTTGTGCTCCATTAGAAAGGATCGTCCCAGCACCTCTTTAATATCCAAAAATAAAGCGCATGTGTGCGCATACTGGTGTAGTAAGTAGAGTACTAGTCAGTTCCTGTATTAATAATAGACGTGACAGCACGGTACGGTACGGTACCTTACATCAGCCCGGATCAGCTCGGCAGCTGTCGGCAAAGACGAGTCCTGCCGAACCTGCCGAGTGACCGACAGGATGACCACTTGTGACTGCGTCGGGTACATGGCGCATTTATTCCATATCGGGAAGACGGGCATATTCGGTACATAAACGAAAAAACGTGTATCATTGGCAATCATAATGTTAAAAAAACTTTACAATATAACCTCTTCGAGATTACATTTTCCAGATCGATCGCCACGCCTGGTTTATAATACCCATTCCGTTCGTCGTTCACGTTCCGCCTCCCCTCACCCCAACCACCATCATCCCTGTAATCCGTCCCTCCACCACGACAGTCCAAGACTGTCAAAACATGGGTAATACATATTTTTTTTGGTGTATCATGTTTTAATGTCGCTTCATACCATTAAAATGTAATAATTGTGTCTTATAGAATCTGTATTATGGTGCAGTTGGTGCAGTTGGACCTCATCGCCGTTCGCAATCTATCTCCACGGAAGTATCATTTTCCAACACGTTCCAAACTCACCCCCCTCGAAAATCTGGCCCACATACACTTCTTCTACTGAGAGCCACGGTACTAATTGATTAAGTGATCCACTGTCGAACCTAAAAGCTTGTTTTATAGCTCTCCCATGCCTTGATTAAGCTCAGTGTTGAAAGCTTGTTTTATGCGTCTCCCGTGAGTCCATTAAACTTAACGTTGTCACTTCTTTCAGAAGGCAACGGGTATTAGCCATTATGATCGCCAAAAAAAAGGCAATCAAATCTGACACCTGAAGTCTGCTTTAGGTTCATGAATGTCATAGCATAGTTACATGCACCAAGTAATCTCTGTTAGAACACTCAATAATATCACTTTGGAGCCTGGTGAATGCTTGCTCCCTTGAACTATGCCTCCTCTCACCATTGCTGACCTCCTCAATCCGGCTCAAGTGATTGCATTGATGACACCCACTGGTTCCGACACTCCCGAGTTGTTATTGGCTGGTAGCAGGCCATTCAAGATAGAAAACGATGTCCGAATCAACAAGAGAACCCATATATCTATTTTATATCACCACAAGGGAGATGAAGTTATTGAATACCCCGAGACGACACTAAATAGCGATACCTCTGTTGGATATTTGCTCCACATGGCTCGCACCAACAAACCATTCAACCCTGTTCACAATATCGCGTACTCTGCAGGCAAACCCTCAGGGCAATCTAAGGGACACAAGTACAGCATCATGTTGGGTCGAGATGGAAAACCCATGCCATGTTTGGTCGATTATAGTACCTGTAAGTGAAACTTATGGTATAGAAGTGACGGTGACCTGATAACTTTGTATATTGCAGGCCAGGGCATTTGAATATGCCCATTTGTGAGCGATGATATCAAGATCACCTCACATACTGAAGGTTCGAGAGTAGCCCTTCAACTTCAGCTGGATCAGAGAAATGTGGGCAGAGCTTACTTCACTGCCAAAGAAGAGATACTGAACAAGACTATCGTATGGTTCAGATTTATTACGGATAATGGTTGTGGGTACACTCTTCAAGAGGCCACGGAGTATAATGAACAGGAGCAAGCCATCAGAGATCACATACAGCTAACACCTACCAAAGCCAAGCGGGGTCAGAAGACGAAGAAAACATGCCAAGGAAGAATTATTATTAGGGAACAGTCCTATATCTGGTAAATCTCTATGATAACATCGTCATTTGAACTAAGAACAATGATTTTGCATCAGCTGCGAACACTACGGGAGCTTCTCGTGTAAACACTTTGTCTTGTATCCTGCTCATGGAGGAGGATACAACTTTGAATATTTGTGTGCGCTGATTGTCAATGACGAGCCCATCATCAGTAAAATCAAGCTGCAGGCTCACCAGCAAGGGTATGGCCTGTTGATGAGTTGCACAACCGTTCGCAATATCAGCTCTGTCAAGGTTAACTGTGGTCAGTCGAATGGCATTTTATAATTTTCGACCAGATTCTCACCGCTTTCAACAGAGAACGGGCATCGAACTTCAAGTAAGGCTGACATGCTAATAACCAAAATGGTGTGGCTGCCTTGCTCTAGTCATTTCACAGTGGTTCGACTGGAGGATGGATATTGGGAAGAGTGTCTGAAAATACTCCTGATATGCCACAGTCCTCATACACACCCAATCCCTCTTCCCACTACCACCCCTGTTCAAATAAAGGCTGAGATTAAAGCCTTGATACGAAGTCTCGAGCATGAACTAGCGGACATGACCCCTTGGCGTTTCTGTCAACACCCTGCAGTGATCAACCGGGTGAAAGAACTTTGCCCTGCAGTCGAAGAACCTACGGTGGCGCATCTTCACCCATCGTTGGCCAATCTTGACCATATAGCCTCATACATCCATAATGAAGTCAAGGCAGCATTGCCCCATGGGACTGGCTGGGATGGTACGAAACTGGATTGGCTGTAATAAACAGGTGACTGAGATAATCATAGGTGTGGCGCACATGAAAAGGATTCAGGATGAAGAAGAAGGTACCCCCTACATCCGAGTTATCAAACGAATGTCCAGGCATTCACTCAGACACGAGTGGGATGAGGCCGACGAAAGCGATGACGAGGAAGGTCCTCTGAGTGGATCCGATGATGATTGCTTCTGGCTCATCGTATGTATGCTGCCGGAGCATAGTCAAGATTTCCTCCAGGCTAAGTGGGTCCAGTGCGACATATCTTTCAAGCATGTCCCAGGCTGGAATGAATTTGAGTTGGTCAGCATAGACCATGAGACGAACCAAGGTGAGTTTTCTTGCAATGGTTGGTTCAATTTATTATGCTTACCCACCCCAAGTACTTGTTCTATGTCGAGCGTTCTTAAATTCAGAATGCACACGCGCTCATCAAATTTTATTTCGCACTAACAGGTCCATAGTGCGACAGGACACAGGTAAGGATATTGAGTACCGGCATCTGCACTCTCCTTCTCTCGAGGAGCATCGAGGGATACTGCACTGGGCAGCTGACCAACATCACAGACAGGCTAAAGGTAAAAGGTATCGTTCTTGGCTCTAGATGAATTCTTATTATTATGCTAGGGCTAGGTCTTCATTTGCAGGATATCGCCAGAGAGATGGGAAAGGAGCGGAGAGATTTGCATGAGCCGGGTCACTCCCTATACAGCTTAGGAGTATATGAGCACCTCCATCGAATCTTGCACATATGTGAGGCACACATTACTCGGAGAATAGCCAGCTGTGCAGTTCTGGATTATACAGTGAAAGAGAAGATGCACAGTCTCCTTTGCGTGCGGCATCCAGACTGGGATGGAGCCATGGCGTATATTGAACGAGAAGGAGGAGCTGCGGGACGAGGTGAGTGCTTGGCATTGCAGTCCTTCGATACGGGACTCATTCTGTTGTTTAGCTTGGCTCAATAACAAAAGGGACTCTAAATTCGCTTTACAAGGGATGTGCTGGGAAAAAAGTTTCATTCCATTGAGTATTTGGCAAGCCGGAGATACTATGACAAATGCAGTAGAGATGTCACATATTGACATATACAGGGAAGGAATGCCGTGTTCCTTAGTAGGGGGTATCTCTCGTGCCTGCCACTATGACAAGATGTGCGTCCATATCCATCGTGTGAGTTGAATTGGCACTTCTGTTTAACTTGAATGGAGCCTTGCCTAGGTCACCCAGAAAATGGGAGTCAAGGCCAGCTACAGGCCTACCACTGTCATGGTCTCAGTCGCTAGAAACTACAAGTGTACAGGTCAGTGTGGTCACCACATCGGAGTGAAAACGTATTCATGGGCTTGCAGTAGTTATACATCGTACCCGGAAGTTCAATTCCATGGACAAATGCATCAGAGATCAGAACGAACAGCTTTGTAAGTCCTGGGAACAGTATCAGAGTGCTCTACATAGACTGTCCATCAAACCTACTGATCTCAACGCTATCGAGTCGGCAGAGAAGCACAAGAAGGCCTACGAGAAACACAAACAGAAGAGTTTGGACCTGAAAAAGCAACTGCATGGGCAGTCATCAGGAAAAGTCAGAATAGTGATACTAGAGTAGCCGTAGTTGTCCTAGTTCCCAATTGGTTACTGAGTATAAACTTATACAATGTCAGCCAAGATAGTTCGTCAAGATTGGATCGTCACCAGAGTATCGTTTAAGTCTCCTGTCACTGGTATCATTGTCACCTGTATCGGTCAAGTCTCCCGTATCGTTTCTGTCTCGCGTATCATTATCGGTTATCGGTCAAGTCTCCGTATCGGTCAAGTCTCTTGTATTGTTCCCGTCTCATGTATCGTTTCTGTCTCGCGCATCGTTATCGGTCAAGTCTCTGTATCAGTCAAGTCTCCATATCGGTCAAGTCTCCTGTATTGTTCCCGTCTCATGTATTGTTTCTGTCTCGCATATCGTTACCGGTCATGTCTCCCGTATCGGTCAAGTCTCTCGTATCGGTCATGTCTCCCGTCACCTGTATCGTGATGTCTTCCGTATCGGTTGTGTCTCATTCATATCACTCATTTGTTCCCACAAGATGACGATTTGCGTTAATAAACGTGTATGGTATTCCGACTATCTATAATTTTGGGATTGTCTAAGGTATCTAAGAAATGTTATCATTGATATACAGTGAATCTATAGACTTATCGAGCTACCATAAATACAGAAGTGTAATTTACTACAGAAATTTCTAATAAGCTACATACAACATTTTACTCCATAATATGTCCGACATGATTTATAGTCCAAATTAATGCTCTCGAGCAGGTTTCCGTAGCTGTCTTCTCAGATTCTCGTTTAAATTTCGTGAAATCGCCGTTTCGTTAGCAAGGGTCATACAGGAGCTATGTAGCACCAGCCTTTCATCCGTAAGATCGTCATGCATGAATGGTGTTCTAGGTATAACGACTGCGACCGTCCATTCTAGGTCCGAGCGATCTTTCGGCGATATTTTCTTGTACTGGATTCCTCTCACCCATTTGCCACAATGTTCCCCAGAAATTACTAGGAACATGTCATAGTGTCTGGCAGTAGGATGTATAGGGAGGACCGCAGCGGGATCCAATTCTTCATGTAGGGACGTATCCTCCCTAACACATTTCAATCCATTGCTACCATTAAGCTTCGCACGAACTGCTCACGTATGCCCACTTTCGTTTCCTAGTCTACTGGAACTGATCTGTCCTTTGCAGACAAGATCCGCAGTGTGAAGGTATCCATCGATCCCGGCACCTTTTCAATTCCAAAGTAGCCAGCTCACACAGCGAAATATACACCATCCACGCATTCGACGACCGTGACGATGGCGTGACGCCAGAGACGCCAGAGCAGTTGATGGAACGTTTCGAGCAGTTCGGTCGTGAGGACGACCTACAAAATGCAATTTATGCGCTAGAACATTCAGTGTCGTCCACTTCGGACAGCGATCCAGATAAACCTTCTCGCTTGAACAATCTTTGCGTCGCATTCATGCGCCGCTTCGAGCTGCTCGGCGATAGTCGAGATCTTGATCACGCGATCAAATCGGGGAAAGATGCAGTCGCTTTGGCAGATAGGGAGGATCAACCCTCCTTTTTCTTGGATCTCAGCAATTCCTACGCTCGTCGTTCTGAATTCCTGGGAAGCCCAGACGACACAAACTCAGCTGTCTCAGCTGCAGAGCTTGCAGTCTCTGTCTCCGCCGAAGGAAACCCACAGAAACCCCGTTGCCTCTACACCCTCGCTTGCCGCCTAAATGATCGGTTTGAGCGGCTTAACGAACTCGATGACATCAATTCAGTAATTGAAATAGGACAGCTTGCATTCTCTCTCACTGCAGAAGGAGATGAATTGAAGCCCATGGCGTTGCACATCGTCGCCTGTTCATTCTTTGAACGCTTCAAACGCCTCGGCAAGTTCGATGACCTCGAAAAATCGATTTCAGAAGGGAAGAGTGCAGCGGATTTAATGCCAAAGGATTATCCACAAAGATTTTCAAGGCTGCACGGTCTCAGCGTCCGCCTTCTTGAACGTTTTGACTTGTTTGATAACCCTGCCGATCTAGATGAGGCAATCGTCAAAGGGGTAGATGCTGTGAATGCGATGCCTAGTTCATGTTCTGACAGGCCTGGCGTCCTGAACAACCTTGGTGTTTGCATATTTAGGCGCTTTGAACAGCATAGAGACTTTGGTGACCTTACGAAAGCCATTTCATTGCTGAAGAAGGCACTCTCCGGCACTACAGAGGGATGTGTTGATAGGCCACGTTTGCTTGACAACCTTGGCTTATACGTCTTGCATCGCTTTCTCATAGCAAAAGATGCTAACGATCTCGATGAGGCGATTTCTGCAGGACGGCGTGCCTTAGCTTGTACCCCTCATGGTTATTTAGATAAACCCTCCCGGCTAATCAACCTCATGCAGTCTCTCCGAGAGCGTTTCAGAGTGTCTAGACAGGTGGACGACCTAGAGGAATCCATTAGCTGTGGAATGGAAGCATTGTCACTTATTCCCGATGGCCATCCGGACAAACCTAGCATATTATTCCAGATTGGTGCTTCAGTAGCACTTCGTTTCGACCGTTTCCAAAATCCATTAGACGCTGACAAAGCTACCTCCCTACTGAAATCCGCTGCCCTCTCCCCAACCGGTTCACTTTTAACTAGGCTGGATGCCGCTTCAGAATGGGCCAGGGTTCTCATAGAAGTCAATCCTTCGTCTGCATTGGAGGCATTTAAAGTCACTTTGGATCTTTTCCCCCGAGTAGCTTGGACCGGGAAGAGAGCTGAACGATATGGACAATTAGCCCATTGTGATGATATTGTCAATCGAGCAGCAGTATGGGCGCTTCAATGCGGATACACCAATACCGCACTCGAATGGTTAGAGATGGGACGGGCCGTTGTTTGGGGCCAGTTACATAACCTTCGCTCGCCTATCGACTTCCTTTCTGATTCACATCCGGATCTCGCTGAAAGGCTGTCCGAAGTTACGGTTGCTTTGGAGACGGTGACCATTCGAGATTCTAAAACAGAGCACTTCAAGGAGTCAACAATGGAGGACATAGCAAAAGGGCAGCGTCGTTTGGCTACTGAGTGCGATTGTCTAGTTGAAACAGTCCGGGCCCTTCCAGGTTTTGAAGACTTCCTACTACCGACAAAGCTGGCTACACTCAAGAACGCGGCCAAATTTGGTCCAGTCGTCCTCATCAATGTCCACCGCATTAGGTGCGATGCGCTCGTTCTAAACCCCGGTCGAGACAATGTCTTCCACATCCCGCTCATGAGTTTTTCCTACCAAAAGGCCAAAAATCTACAAAAACTAATCACCGAACTCTTATATTGTTCCGGTCATATGCTACCGGGGTATGGTATGTCCAACAAAGATGGCTTTATGCATGTATTAAAGGAGCTATGGACATGTATCGTGAAACCTGTACTTGACGGCCTAGCCTTCTCTGTGAGTAGCTTTCTTTACATGACGCCAAACCATTTCATAGACATTTCTCAGCCTTGTGATACCACCAACCCTCCACGATTATGGTGGTGTCCAACAGGTCCCCTGGCATTCCTCCCTATCCATGCTGCTGGAGACTACCGTTCAAACGAACCAGGAACAAAGATATCCGACTATGTCGTCTCGTCATATACCCCAACACTCACAATTCTTCTTGACAAACTAGAGAAGACCCGAAGGTTCAAAGGATTGTTAGCAATCAGCCAACCCAACACTCCAGGGTTGTTTCCTCTTCCTGGTACCAAAGAAGAACTGCAGAAGATTGAAGAACGAGCCAACGGAGTCATTGTCGAGTATCTGAGGGGAGAAGAGGCAATGCCGGACATGGTACTTGATGGCATGTCGACCTGTAATTGGGTTCACATGGCATGCCGCTGCACACAAAACGGGGAAAAATCTAAGGGCAGCGCCTTTCACCTTCATCCTTCCCCCAAGTACCCAGAGGGGCATCTACCAGTCTCACACCTCATTGCAAAGACATTCCCTGATGCTGACTTCGCATACCTCTCCGCATGCCAAACCGCCACAAGAGACAAGTCATTATCAGAGGAATCCGTTCACTTTGCTGTGGGAATGCTCATGGCTGGATATCAAAGTGTTATTGCGACATTGTGGTCGATCAGGGATGCTGATGCGCCTCTTGTTGCTGATGAAGTATATTCTCGACTTTTCGAAGACGGAGAGCCTGATAGCGGAAACGCTGCAATCGCACTACATCACGCTGTTCAATCTTTTCGCAAACATGTGGAGGGTGAACCTGATTCGTTTCTGAGATGGGTGCCTTTCATACATGTAGGAGTATAGGCCCGATGTCCGATTGCTTTAATTAGTAGGTGGCAGTCTGTATTTGTCAATTCCTGTTGGTCTCGCGGTGTGAATACATTTTTCTGAACAACGGCACCGCACATCGCATCCGATAAATTCTTGCTTTCATGCATAGCTCGCGTCCCCCCGCGGCATTCTATGAAGGGTGAGCCCTGGACGATGCCTGTGAAGTCCAGATACGCCATGGAGAAGCAAAGCTTCAAGAAGCCGACACGACATCTTGTCCTTCTCTGAGCGTGTACATGTGCGGAACCATCCCACTCGCACCGTATCCGATGGCCAACGATTCTCCAGGAGGGAGAGAAACATCAACGTTCTTTTTGGCACTTTCCGGTTTATAGTACGAACCAGCAAAGGGAGTTATTGGAGTGCAATGTCAGAATGGGAAAGATCGCGTACTGATGCTCAAATCACTGATGTCGAAATAGAACATCGATACATAGAGAGGTATGGATATATTTGTGATCTGAAATTCATAGATCGCATCCTCATCGACATCGACCATAATCACACCTCCGACGTTCAGATTATGGCCATTGGGATCAGGCATTAAGATCTCTTCTGAGTCATCTGTGTGCACTCCGGTCTCTTTGAACTTTATAGTACACTCGAGCATGCAGGTAGCAAGCGGACTCCCTTTCCTCGAATGGTGGAGGTACCAGTAGAAATCAGTAGAACCTTGAAGAACGCAATGGATAGTGTCTGAATCATCGATCTTGACTTTGAAGGGCATGCGCTCAAGCCCATGTCGACGACAGAGCTTGTCCATAATTTCGAAGCGGACGTCATCACCATCCGCTGAAATCACCAGATCCGGGCCATCCTCACGTCTCTGCACCAAACGGAATCCCTTCTTTCGTCCTTTGTCACTTCGCATCTAGTCGGCTATTCGTTGAAAGGTTCTCAGTAACCTTTTGTCCAGCTCAATGAAAAACCGAACATCCTGTTCCTCGTAGCAAGGTGAAACGGTGGCTCATTGATGGGAAAGCGGAAATCTACATTGTTATCTGACTTTCTCGCCGTGAGGTCTGCGAAAAGATGAGAGAGCATGGTACCTTGACCTCGCTTCGATTCATTCGGTGAATCCTGGGGAACCAGCATATCTTCAAGTCTTGTAGAAAATGGGAATTGGGTCGTTCTTCAAGTTGATCTTTGGATGTTTTTGTTAGGAATACGAGTATATTAAGTAGTATAGCGAATAGGACTTCACTAATATTACTATAAGTCGTATGTGAGAGCGAGAGTAAATTGAGTTCGAGTTACCAATAAGAACATCCTAAATGGGCCAACAAGCGCTAGGCGTAGTTGGTTCTGACAAGCGCTTGGCGTAATCAGAAGTGAGTAGATCGGCAAGCGCTTGGCGTAACCGATCACGATCACTTAGTTTGTTCACACAGTAAGTGGAGGATCAAATATGATGAATTGAATGAATGTATCTTTTACTTAGAGTTCGAGTTATATACTTTGTAAGGAAATGTTCTAGTAGTTACTCGGAGGATAAGGAAAAGGAAAGAAAGAGTAAGAAGATTCTATCAATTTCGTACAGGTTTGTGTAGCTAAATATAGTAAGTAGTGCGATAGTGCGGTAATCCCTAACAGAGCCCCCCCAGTCTACACATACCTGGGAGACTATGCTAGTCCAAGAGTTTTAGCGAGATGAAAATGAGAAATCCGATATTATTACATACTTTAAGCCAATTTTAAGTTCTCCATCATCGAGGTGATGTCTTCAATCCCCTGGTCCTTCATTTTGACGTCGCCGTCGTCCTCGGGGTAGGGAGAGACTAAGGTGGAAGTCATGGAAGCGTTATCGTCGGCATGATTGGTGAGAAGACGTGGTAAGCTTTCAAAAAAATCCATACGAGAATACCGAGGATGGTACGGAAAATGCATGTAGGCTGCAATGTCTGGGTAGTGAACGGGTGAATGAGGGATGTAAGGGGTGATTGGCGCAGCGTCGTCAGCCTCGTAATAAGCGTAGACTTCCTTGGCCGTAATTCCACGCTTGCGTGCCTCCGTTATGACTCTAGCAGGGGAGACACGAAACAAAAAGTCTTCCCATTTCAAACCAATGAATGCTCCCCAGTTAAGGCGAGCTTCAAAACCTTTCGAGATACTATGGTTGATGCGAGAAGCAATCCAAAGGATAACACGACGAAGGAACTGCTGGAAATTGGTGAGGGCGAGGCGCAGAGCCTCGAGAGAGTCGCAGACGAGCGTAGCGAAATAGTTCGGTTTGCATTGTAGTTGGGTGATAGCGAGTTCATCAGCGGTCGCGATGCCGAGCTCTTCGAAGACAGTTTCGGGAATAGTGATGGGGTGCTGGGATTTGTCTGCGTAAGGCGTGATATTGTGAACGGCGGCAAGGACTAGGTCCGAAAGACTCTGTACAACAGCCCATCCCGCCGCCGCGAAGGGATAAGAGGGACGGTAGAGGGTGACGTCGTCTTGTTTGGAGATGATAATGTGCTTGTCAATAATCGCTTTAAAGACAGCATCGTTTTTGATGAAGCTCTCCAAGAGGAGGATCAAGGTGGGGTCATGAATGGCGGTCTGTAGTGGATACAGGTAATGTCTGCGGTCGAAGGTAGTAATAGCGTTCGAGAATTTAGATTGCATGCTAAGGTTATGCTTTGTGAGATTATTATTACACGTAAATGATGTACGGCTTGCCTGAATTTTTGAGTTTGTTTGCGTAAAATGAAGTTTTTACGAGATTGGAATGGAGGGCGAGGGATAGAATTAGAATACCAGTGAGGCTGTTGCATCGTTTCATACTTTAGAGGTTTTATATGATTAGTTTCTGCACGAAGGTAGTAGAACTTTCTGAATTTTTTTCTAACAAAGCAAGCATACGCGCCATATTAGGACGCAAATTTGAGAGACGCGTCAAGTTGTGGCGTACATTGTGCTCGATCGTGATTGTTCCCAGGTTTCTAGAATCTGAGGAGCGTTTCTTAACTCCTCTTTAGTTTTCCATTCGTCTTCATTTTCAGGTAGACCGGTCCATCGTACCCTATATTTCTTGATGCACCGATGTTTTCCCAATGCCTTGAACATCTTTTCTCCAACAATCCGTTCCACTTCTACTTCTGGCAATTCTTCAAAGTCCTTTCGATTTAGTTGTTTAGTAGGTCGTGCTCCGAATTCGTCAGGAGATGGATGGTATTTCTCGAGATGGGCAATGTTAAGAATAGGATGGATACCATAAGATGCCGGTAGCCTTAGTTGGTAGGTTACGGCGCTAATCTTCTTGATAATTTCGAAGGGTCCATCATATCTCATTAGTAGTTTCTTACCTCGACCTTTGACATCTTTTAGTAGTTCCAGGCTATGTGGATTTAGTACCACGAGATCTCCTTCCTCGAATTCGGTCAGTAATCTTCCTTGATTATAATGTTTTTTCTGAAAGGCTTGACTAAGCTTTAGTGCTTCCTTAGCGCGCGTCCTAGTAGCTTCAAATTGCTCAACCATATCTACGGCCTTGTCGCTTTCATGTGTCTTGTGAATCGTATCAGCTTCTCCTCCTTCGGTCACGGAATCTCCCAGAGGCCGTGGGATAAATTCAGGGATAGTTAACAATGAGGATTCAGTTGTTGGGGTGTATCCGTAGAGTAGGTAGGCCGGCGCGTAACCTGTGCTTGAATGCGGTGTTGTATTGTAGGACATTGCGAGGCCATCAAGATATTTAACCCAATCATCTCTGTCCGGTCCGATGTAAGCCCGCAAGGCGATTTCTAATCCTTGATTTAGCACCTCAGTTTGCCCGTCTGCTTGTGGGTGATGAGCTGTAGTTAATGCTCTCTTCATTCCCATGAGTTTGCAGACCTCCTTCCAAAAACTATGCCTCCATCGCGAATCCCGGTCAGTAATGACTTGTGAGGGAATTCCAAATTTAGAGATAATGCTTTGAAAGAATAATCGAGCGGTGGCGTCATCCGTGATACTGGTACTACAGGGAACAAAAGTAGTGAACTTTGTAAGCTTATCGACGATTACCAATATATTGTCGTATCCTGATGAATTCGGTAGTTCCGGGATGAAATCCATGGATACGACTTCAAAAGGACGCGTCGGAATAGGAATTGGTTGGAGTAACCCTATAGGACCGTGACGGCGAGGTTTCGATTTTTGACATATATCGCACGAGGTTACATACTTCTTCAGGTCTCTTGACATTCCAGGCCAATAATGAGTGGTCGCTAGACGATTATAGCATTTATGATACCCACCGTGCGCGGACTCCGTAAGCGAATTATGTATTTGATCCATAATTCATAATTGCAATGCCCGTGGAACGCATAACCGGTTATTACCATTGTGATCCTCGAAATAAAGCAAACCTTCGTCCGAGTATAGATATTGGGGAAAGCGCGGTGTAACATGAGCTTGTTTATCTTGTAGAGATGCTATAACCTCGGAAAAATGGGTATTGTCTTGGTAAGATTTTCTCCATTCTTCGATCTCCTTCGAGTCCAGGCCCACCAGTAGAGAGTAGTTTCTTGCACTTCGTAAGTGAGTAGAGGCTAGAATTTCATCACCGCACGCTATTGGAATGTGTCCTAGATCTATAGATAGATCTTTGTCTGTTATAGTCTCTGAGGCAATGAATTTCGATCCTACTGTAAGAAGCTTCTCTTCAAAGCGATCTCCAAGCTCCTTGAACATATTCCGCATGGGGTCCTCATTCCATCCAGGCTTCGTAAGGTCAACTGGTATGGTAATATCTGAAAGAGGTCCGTCTTGCGGGGGTAGGCGTCGCCTAAGGCGAGAAATAGGATCGACGTTTGAGTGTACTCGACCCGCCCTGTGTACTATATGTAAGTTGGGGTAAGCAGAAAATACGGTTCCCCAAGTGAGAAGTCGTCGATTCACGTTTTGAAAAGTTTTACTCCAGGTAAGTGCAGCATGGTCGGTTATAGCCAGAATTTGTTCTCCCTCGATGTAGGGTTGAAATTTGATTAGGGCTTCCTTAAGAGCTAACGCTTCTCGTTCAGTAGGAGAGTAGTTTCGCTCCGCTGATTTCAGTACGCGAGACCAATAACACACAACGCGTTCCACGTAGACGGTAGTATCTTCGAAGGTGGGTGCCCAATTTTCCGTTGTAGGGACATCATTGAATTCCTTGGAAATACTCGGAACTAATTGAGGTATGGTTTCCCCTTTATCAAAAGCATTCTTCAAGCGTTCATACATTCGCGTTCCTTTGAGATCTCGAATTAACATGGGTTGCACTTGTTGCAGTATGCCAGCTAATCCATAATCACACGCGTCTGTATAAACTCTGTAAGGGAGGCCTCGGATTGAATAACCACGCACGGGGGCATGAGATAGAACTTGTTTGCATAGACTAAAAGCTTCATCGTGTAGTTCAGTCCAGACCCATGGATTATCTTTCTTTAAAAGCTGAAAGAGAGGATAAGCAATCCATGCGTAAAACGGAATGTAAGCAGAAAAATAAACCATCATCCCTAAAAAGGTTTGTAGTTCACTGGTGTTACGAGGAGTTTCCAGCATGAGAATTGCTTCTACCTTTTCCTTATGAGTCGACATTCCTAGTCGAGAAACTTTCTGTCCGAGTAACAAGAGTGATTGGTATGCAAAATGGCATTTGGGTAGTGAAAGAGTAATACCAGCGGCCGAAATAGCTTGTAGGACTTTATCGATATGCGTCAAGTGATCGTCGAAGGTTAGAGAGAATATAACGATGTCATCTATATAAACCAAAGCGAAAATCCATAAAAATGGAGCGAGAACATTTTGCATGACTCGTTGAAATACGCTTGGTCCATTGCGATATCCGAAAGGCATCCTGGTAAATTGCCACAATCCTCGGTGACATCGAAAGGCTAGTTTCTCTCGTGAATCTTCTTGAACGATGAGCTGCGTAAAGCCTGATAGAGCGTCGAGGGTAGTCAGCCATTGCGAACCACTAAGAGCTTGCATTATGTCTTCTTGCTTGGGCAGAGGAAATTTGTCTGGAATTACGAGCGCATTCAGTCTTCTATAATCAATGACCATTCTAGGTTTACTGTTATGATAAACGATGAATGCGGGAGCAGCCCAAGGACTCTCTGACGGTTCTATGACTCCCAGTTTGATCCAAGCATCGACTTGTTTGTCCATAACTTCTCTATTGGCTGGCGAGACGGGAAACGGCGGTAAGGAAATGGGTTGAGAGTGAGGTTTGAGACGAATTTCCACTCTTGCGTCATGAGTCCCTAGATGGCCATCGAGTCCGAAAGCTCGTTGGTTTCGCATTATTACTTCTTGCAGTTTCAAGGTCTGTTCTTCCGAGAGCTGTGGAGAAAGATCTAGTGCCGTGAGGATCTCTGATGATGGTAAAGATTCCGGAGGGCTATCGGCAGTCTTGGGTCCTCCCTCGATTGGTTCGGAAGCAGATGGGTCGTCTGGTTCAAAAGCATTACGTTGTGCCTTAGAAGTAATTTTCGATTCACTTCGGATCAAGTGGCTTGATGTTCCGGCGGCGTTAGACCCTGTAAGCTGTGTTTTGACTAGTTCACGTATCAATGATGCCCGTAATTGTCTGGTTGTAGCCTCCGATGAACTTTCTCGTCTGTCTAACCAATTCTTTGCATTGTGTGCTCTCCCTATAATCTGTCCTTTGCTAATTATTACAGGAGAATCCGAAAAATTGGATATATGCAAGAAAGGTTCTTCCGATGATATGAGGGAATCAGGTGAGCCAAAGAATTGTCGTTGATTAGAATCCTGGCTAATGTATCGTTCGACGAAGATATCCTTATATTTAGGAAGATATTCCCTTTCTATAGGTATCTTTGAGCTTGATTCCGGAGGAATTATTACGCGACTTGCAGCCCAGATATCTCCTTGATTCAATCTCTTATTTCGTCGCTGACGCGATTTTTGAAGCCATCGGTGAGTTCTGTGCTTAGTAAGGCGACTAACATCTTCAGGTAACATGCGTACTTTGAAGACATGTCCTTCAAAATCCATTGTGGGAGGCGCAGTGGAGTTCTCAACCTCCAGTTCTCGTCCAGTATCCCCAAATGAAAGGTAGCTGATTCCGTCTCTTCTCAGAATAGATACGGAATATTGATCAGCAAAATCGTTGCCTAGAATGAATGGAGTAGTCATGCCGTCCACAATATATGCGTTGACATTCATTTTGACAGGTCCATCCATGGTTTCGAAGAAAAGATCAAGATTGACGTATCCTGAAATGGTAGATTTTCCCGTTACTTGAATAAGATTGATTTTCTGACCCATGCGGATTTTTGGTCGTGAAGATAATCCTTGTAGCGCTTCCTGCGAAATGAGAGTAATATCAGACCCTGAATCCACGATGACTGCGAGCGAGTCTCTCTTGACACCGTTTATTCCTGCTGTAGCGGTAGTGGCCTTACTCCCCAAGAATGTGCAACCAGAAGGTCGTTGCATAAACCTTTTCAACTCTAATAACGGTTTAGGATCCGTAGCTTCGGAGGAGTCGATTTTGACGTGAAAAACCCTCTTGAATCGACGCTGCAATTTATCAAGTCGACGTTGCTGTTTGCGATTGAAAACTCGAAAGTCTGGTGAAGATAATATCTTATGACACGATGTATTCGGAGTTGCGTTTACAGTGTCATTCCTTTCTGATACTTCGTTTGAAGCGATCGGTATTCCTTCTCTCTTCTCTGAAGCACCCTCCAGGGCCGACTCTTCTGTGGACTTGATTACACTTGGAACAGCAAGTCTGCATGTACGGTCGGTAGTCTGAAGGGTATGTTCAAAATCCTCACCTTCAAGTCCGTAGAACAAGTCATCGTACTCGTCTTGAGCACGAAGCTCGGCAATATCTGTTTCCACTAAACGTGTTCGAGCGGTCCTCATCCCTTCCTCGTGATATTTGCATTCCGAATCCCAGTGTTCTCCACTGCCGCAGAGACGACAGTCCCTAGCTCCAACGTCTTTAGGCGCTTTACGACGTCGAGTCTTATTGCTGTCATCCTTGGGAAAGGGCGGATTCATAGGCTGGTTTGAAGCACCTATCATTCGTGCATGTGAATTTCGGTAAGGAAAGGTCTGTTTTTCTTGATTCGCACGCATCTCATATGTATTCAAGGAGCGGTTACGATAGCTAGGGTCTAGATGGAGTAATTGATCTTCGTGGAAACGGATGCTAGCTTGAAACTCAACTGCCGTTTTGTATAGCTGGGTGGTAAGTACCGTGTTCCAATTTAATGGCGCTCCATCCATTACTTGGGTAATCATCTCAGAGTCCGTGAGCTCAAATGCTGTATTCAAAAGATCTGCCTTGTGGATGTAGTATTCGCTGGGTGTTTCTCGAGTATGTCCAGGTTGTCGGTAAGTGGTTTGTCGACCCCGATCCTTCTGACGTTCCCACCACCTTCTATTTAGGTAGTAATCCGAGATGCCCTCACGGAGCGTTGCCCAGTTCTTTTCGAGATCAAGACGATAAGGAAGAGGTAACGAATAATACCATCTGTCCACTTCACCAGTAAGGCGTTTTGGAACGATGTGCCCTAAATCCTTAAACACCGAATCACTCATGGCTGCGAGATCATTGATTTTCAAGAGCCAAGCCATTATAGTGTCCTGATTTCCATCCCAAGAAGGTACGTCTGACATTTTAAGCTTGTTATCGAAATGAATACTTGAATTCGTAGCAGGATGTGATCGACTGGTACTCTGAGGTTTATGTGAAGGCCGACGAGGCGAGCGTCTGTTCCTGTCTTCATCACTGGGTTCCGAGTCTGGGTCGCTTGGTGAACCCTCGCCATGCTCGAAATTGCCTTCTTCCTCGGACGGAATTCCTTCCTCTGGAGTCATAGTGGATCCTGGCTGGTATGAAGATGCGCGAAGACTCTTATGCCCTCGGGGGCTAAAACCGTGAGGTTTGTTTGTCTTTACACTGGGTCTCTGTGACGGATATCCCAGGATTTCTGCAGCTCTAGTTGAGTATTCTGACACATGTCTGTTACCTGGATGACGCAGACTTTCTCCAGTAGCTGCACGGCGTACCCCCCCAGGACTCCAGTCGGAATCATCTCGTCGAGGTGTCTTCGACTTGTGAGTTTTTGAAACCGAGGGAGAAAATCGTGGGGCATGTGTGTCATCTTCCGCTTTGACGTGGGTTTTGTGTGCGTCACGTTGGGCGGCTAGTAGTCCTTCGTCAAGGTTGCGATGCGTCTTGAAAGTATCCCAGTTGAATACAGCGTCTAACATGAACAAGAAGTGTTCGACACAGATCCGGTAGTGCAATGCGTATATTTCGAAATCATTCACGGTCAGGCCTTTGGCTAATGGTAACCCCCAGGTGGGAATTTCCAGGTCGTCGTAGCCAAATTCCTTGAGAGAGTCTAAGGCCTGTTCACGTTTTGTGAGAAGAATGGTCCGTAGGTCCTGGTAGGCTTGATCTCGTAGCTTGTATGCCGTTTCATTCGTGACCGTTCCACAAGCCAGGACACGAATCAGGAGATCATCCAGCATGTCTGTTTCCCTGCTGAAAGTTTTCGTGTACTGATTATGTGTCAGAGGTCGCGCAGAAAGTAGGCCATAACCTATCTTCGTTCCTAGTTTCAATATTTGAATGATACGGTCCTTCCGGTCGCGTAAGTTTGCGTGTCTCTCGAAAGAGACTAGAGGAACGCAAGTTGGCCAGAATCGTTCTACGTCTTGGACATCCTCTTCGTCTAATTCGCGGAGCTCAACTGGCGTCACCAGTGGGGCTAACGGGTCTGGAAATGCGAATGGAGAGGCGTTCGGTGGTGACGGCGCTGGGGAGGAAGCTTCAGGATCCGTAGGTGAGTGTGAATTTGACTCTGGCATATTTGCTGAGTTCTGAGCCAGGAGTCGGGAGAGAAATTGCTGGAATGGATCCTCAATGGCGAAATGCGGAAGTTCTTGTACTAGGTAACCACTTATGTGTCCACCAGTGTTAGGAATACGAGTATATTAAGTAGTATAGCGAATAGGACTTCACTAATATTACTATAAGTCGTATGTGAGAGCGAGAGTAAATTGAGTTCGAGTTACCAATAAGAACGTCCTAAATGGGCCAACAAGCGCTAGGCGTAGTTGGTTCTGACAAGCGCTTGGCGTAATCAGAAGTGAGTAGATCGGCAAGCGCTTGGCGTAACCGATCACGATCACTTAGTTTGTTCACACAGTAAGTGGAGGATCAAATATGATGAATTGAATGAATGTATCTTTTACTTAGAGTTCGAGTTATATACTTTGTAAGGAAATGTTCTAGTAGTTACTCGGAGGATAAGGAAAAGGAAAGAAAGAGTAAGAAGATTCTATCAATTTCGTACAGGTTTGTGTAGCTAAATATAGTAAGTAGTGCGATAGTGCGGTAATCCCTAACAGCTTCCAATAACTGTGAAACACGTTATCGACGGCACCCATGTGAATCACAAGCTGGGCTCGATAGCTCCGGTTGAGGACAATACCATGCCAGAGTGTATCAATTTAAAGCCCCAAATTTATTCCAAATCGAACTTGAAATGGACAGGATGAAACAGTGCGTCAATATCATAACACCAGGTCTTCGTATCCCGCTGAACATAATCACCAGCACTCCCTCCACTCGGAGGTTTATACTCGAAGGTGGCGCGTATCACGCGAGATTCAGGTTAGGGGATGGATCCGCACCTATTACACAAGTGAACTCCACCCTATATATTGGGCCAGATTTATTGACTTCGACAAGTGTCCACCATGTCCGAGCCCCTACCGGAAGTACCCCGACGGCTTTCAAGGCTCTCCTGAATATACCGCGTATCAATCTTGTCGGACCCTCAAAGCCCTTGGTAGTAGCTAGGGTGTGGTCGTAGGTGGCTTGGCCGGAAAGGTCTCTCCAATCGCCATGTTCAGATTCAGTCCCCAAGTTGTCGCACGAGTCCTGGGCTATGCACTTATTCACTCTCCTACCGTTCAAGGCAAGGCCAAAGTGGCAGAGGAAATCCTCGGGTGCAATTGGAATGGCGAGTTCCTTGCCGGGTTGTCTTATATATACGTCATGGGCATGATTAGAGTTTGTATGTCTTCGCATCCGAAGGGTTCGGTACCGACGTCTTTGTCGGGTCATAGCTCCCGAGCATCGTTTCAAGCAACGGCAGACAACATCGCTGCTGGTTTGACGCAGCCCACTATCAGTTCAAGCATTGCTAAAGATCCGGTAGGCACTGTTTTTGGGCTGTTCTTCTCGACTAAAGTTCCTTAGGCTTTGGCGCGAGACAACTATCGGTGTATTGTGTCTGTGGCGGTGAACTTTCCCAGTTTTCGCAAAGATCCGATGCGATTCCCTGAAGCATCCAGAATTAATGTGGCATATACAACGCTGGGTCATGACGGGAGTCGTGAAGAATCTTGGTTCAATGCTGCATGGCCACCACATGAATTCCAAAAGAGGATAGGCGAAGATTTTCGTATTTTCGTCGTGCATCCAGTTCTCAGTCGCTTTGCACGTATTCCTAATGATCCCAGCATCAAAAACAAATACTACGGAGTCTATAACGCCATCCTTACAGACGAATGCTTTACAGAGGGTATCTTCTTCGTGGAACCCCAGTACGCGCTGCCCGTAGCCCAAATTGGCGATGTCGGTGCTATCGATTTCGTCATCACTTTCGTAGTCGAGGTCGACGACATCCCTGTTCCCTCCCTGGAAATCAAGCCTCCCACCTACCTGCGGCTCGTATCGGCGAAAGCTGAAGCGGATAGCCAGATGAGAAGCACGTTCTTTCACCTGTACAGTCTGTGTCGTACTCCGAGGTTGTATGGTATCAGCGCCATCGGAAAGAGGTATTCCATCTATGTCATGGATACAGCTCGTGATTGGCGCTGTCGAGTCCGAGCGCTTCCAGAGTCTAGATGGGATCTAGATATTACAACGGAGAAAGGTTACGAGAGGTTCATGGCAGTCGTTGCTGATGTGAAGCAGATGGTTCGAGAATTCCATGACTTCCCATCTCCAGGGAGAAAAGTAGGGCAAACCAAGAAGAGCAGTGACATAGACAAAGACAATGTTGATGTAGCGAACGTGGCTTATTTGCACCAGGTCAGCCCTGTCATTGCCATATTTCTGGGTCCTCGCTGATGACGGGAGCGTTGAGTCCATCCATGCATATACCTTGGTGAGTAGGTACGCTGTTCCTGCTAATACGGGTTTGGTCATCCAGTACATTCAAAAATGTGTTCATTTTTGTTTTCTTATTGTTTCAATAGTATTTCCAATCACCCGCACTAACATTGATGCCCATTTACCAAACCGACGAACGAAAAGCAAAAACACTGGAGATTTTCAATCGGATTTGTGGATGGCAATTCTACTTTAACATCGACTGCTGAACGGCAACTCAATATGGAAACTCTCGACGATCAAAGAGGATTCCATTCTTCATCATCGAGCGGGCGGGTTTCAACGTTGACTACGATGTGCGCACATGCGGATATGCCATATTGTTGTGCATCATAGCGAGGTCCCATGACGAGATTCTCGTCGAATATAGCCGACTAGGCAGTTTTATAACGGTGAACTCCTGGTAGTAACGATGAGGTATGACTAGGACTAGGAGGTACGGTGATTTTGGGGATAAAACCCGGCGCTAAGGGTACTCAGTGGTCGATCATCAATGAATCCTTGATGTAAATTACAATTTGGTTGTTGAGCTATGCCAGGGCGAATGCAGAAATAGAAAGTAGACAATCAATGACAACCGCAGGTAGAGGCAGATACATGGGTATTCCTACATACAGTATGAGTATAATATCAATCTGTTGGATGCAATAGACACAATATGTTAAAAGACCGGTCTCTGTCACCTACATCAGATCAAAAAGAATGGAGATTCTACTGACTGCCCAAGATACTGTACGTGCTACGGTATCGCGGCACACCAACTCCTTATTTCTGGACAATTGCAACATTCATCACGAGCCAACCTTTTAAGACCTTTGGTTTTGCAACATTGGTCGTACGACTACCATCAAAAGGTGACTCTTGGATCACCTCTGACAAGTCTATATGCTTCATCGAAAAGAAGACTTTCAAGAAGCCGACATCAACGTCCTGTCTCTTTCTCAGAGTGTACGTGTGTGGAACCGTTCCACTCGCGCCGTACCCGATAGCCAATGATTCTTTCCCAGAAAGAGAAGCATCAACGTCATTTTTCGCACTTCCCGGTTGATAGTATGCAGCTGAAAAGGCAGAAAATCTAGTCAATAGAGGGCGAAGTGAAAATCAAGAAACAACGTACTGATACTCAAATCACTGATATCAAAATAGAACATCGAAACATAAAGAGGCACATTCGACGTATTTGTGATGCTGTATCCATACATCGCCTCCTCCCCAACGTCGATGGAAATCACGCCATTATCATTCAAATTAACCCCCTTTACAGGCTCCAAGATATCTTCCAAGTCGTCTGTGTACTTTCCAGTCTCTGCCAGCTTAGTACATTCGAGTTTGACCTTTTCGGCGAGGCAGCTCTTCTGGCTAGAGCGGTGAAGGTACCAGTAAAAGTCAGCGGAGCTTTGAAGAATTCTACGGATGGCGTCGATATCATCGATTTTGACTTTGAATGGCATGCACGTCAGTCCATGCTTTTGACAAAGCTCATTCATGATCTCAAAATGGACGAAGTCACCATCCGTGGCAGCAACCAGATCCGCATCGTTGCGGTTCTCCACCAAACACAATCCTCTCTTTCCTGCTTTGTTGTTTTGCATCTCGTCGGCTATCTGTTTGAATATCCCTAACCTTTCATCTGGTTCAATGAAAAGACGAAAAACCTGTCCTGCCCCGACTTGACTCTGTACAGCTCATCCGGGAGTAGCAAGGATTAATTGCCGCTTTGTGTCGCCACCAACGGAGGAACAACACGTTGTTGTGAAGTCATCGGTCTCCACAGCAACAACAGTTCCAAGACGGGATCTCATGGTTTTGTCAGCGAAGACAACGAGCTCATCATTCTTGGTGATCCCATGGGCTTCGCCAGCGTCCAAAATGTACTGGCCCTCCATACCAGGTAATGCTCGGATATCATATGGCCTTCCTTGTCGAGGGCTGGTCACTTTGGAATTGAAAAGGAATCGGGATCGGTGGACACCTTCACACTGTGGCTCTTGTCTGTGATGGATGGATCAGCGTTAGCAGACTGGGGCACGAAGGTAGGCTTACTCGGGAAGAGACAGCTCGGTCATTACTCCCAAAGGAGTTATGGACATGCGTCGTGAAACCTGTACTTGACAGCCTAGCCTTCTCCGTGAGTAGCTTTTCTTACAAGATGCCAAAATATTTCATATACGTTTCTCAGCCTTGTGATACCACCAACCCGCCACGATTATGGTGGTGCCCAACAGGTCCGATGGCATTCCTCCCTATCCATGCCGCTGGAGACTACCGTACAAACGAACCAGGAACGAAGATATCTGACTATGTCGTCTCGTCATACACCCCAACCGTCACAATTCTTCTTGACAAACTGAAGAAAACTCGAACGTTCAAAGGATTGTTAGCAATTAGCCAACCCAACACTCCAGGGTTGTCGCATCTTCCTGGTACCGAAGGAGAACTGCGGAAGATCGAAGAACGAGCCAACGGAGTCCTTGTCAAGTGTCTGAGGGGAGAAGAAGCGACGCCGGACAAAGTACTTGATGGCATGTCAACCTGCAATTGGGTTCACATGGCATGCCATGCTACGCAAAACGAGGGAAACCCTTTAGAGAGCACCTTTTGCCTTCATCCCACCGATCACCCTCATGCCCCCGCCAATGACGGGTATCTACCGCTCTCACGGGTTATCACCAAGTCATTCCCTGATGCCGACTTCGCATACCTCTCTGCATGCCAAACAGCCACAGGAGATGAATCATTATCAGAGGAAGCCGTCCACCTTGCAGCGGGAATGCTTATGGCTGGATATCAAAGTGTTATTGCGACATTGTGGTCGATTAGGGATGTCGATGCGCCTGACATTGCAGATGAAGTATATTCTGAACTTTTCAAGAACGGAAAACCTGATAGTGGGAATGCTGCAATCGCACTGCATCATGCCGTTCAATCTCTTCGTCGACGGGTGGAAAACGAACATGACTCGTTCGTAAGATGGGTGCCTTTCATACATGTAGGACTTTAGGGCGCAATGTCTGATTGTTTAATCAGTAGGTGACAGTCTGTATGTACTTGATAGCTCCCGTTGGTCTTGCGGTGCAAATATAATGCTGAAATAATTTATAGTAATCTGCCGGTAATAAGATCCATTGAGCAGTGCTAACATCATGACTAGTTAATGACGGCCAGCGCACCTGTGTGGGCAGGTCTGAGTCTTGGATGTATACATTTCTACAGACGTTTAAAAAGCCCTTGCTCATCAACTCAGGGACCTTTTCGATGGCATGTCAACATCTTCGGCGACATGGGAGCTTGCAGTCCGTGGACCGTGACCAGCATCGCAAGATAGAATATCCACTCTTGTATCGTCTTCCTCCTGGCAAAGCGATAATCTCCATGCAATATCTTCAGACGATAACATCTGCAGCGCCGCAAGCTCGGATTGCACAGGTAGTACAGGGATATTCGAGTTTCGGAGCGCGTGAATCTTGGAGTCCAGTCATGCATTCAACTCTCAGTTACGCGTCATTAGCACCTCGCAGGTCGACATCGAACGCCGGTATGTGCAAGGCGAGGTCTGAGACATTCGACATCAGTGAAGGCTGTCGGTTGATTTTGGTCGCTGGCTCTATAGACGGGTTGCAGGTGAGATCTCCATTGCATAATAGTATACCACGAACCGTGAGCGCCCTCGACTTCCCTCCCAGCAAACGACGAAGCATCATGGGCATAAAGTCGGTTTGAGCATTAAAGACGAGATCATAGCGCAGGAGAATCCCGTCACTCAAGAACACCATCGATACGCTGCCTGGAGAAGTCCAAACCATCCCACAACCGTATTCCTGCTCGGAGGATGGGTTGTTACACGATCGAGTGCTGCATGGTGGTGAAGCTACGGTAAGAGTGAGTACGTGTATATAAAGGAAGGGTCACCCACACACTATTGCAATTTCTCTTCTATTGGTCAACGGCTCTTTTGACTTGTCGTCACCACCTAAAACGTGGGAGGGTGAAAGGAACGATTGCACTACGAGTGGACGTCTGTGTGGAACTGTCTTGGAAGATTGGCCTTGGTATGGTGATCAACTGGAATGAAAAGTCAGAACTGTTTAACAAAGTAGAGCTAACAGAAAATTCACTTGCCAATTCCGTGTAACGTTGGAAGGAAATCAAGGAGCGTGACGTCACCAAAACCAAACAGAACTCGATCATTTTGGTCGAGTGTCCCTACGCGTTGATTGGTCACTGTACTCGCACATCGACAGTGTATCTTTCCTCCATCCAAACTTTGTTCAAATATCGTCTACATCGGAGTCATACGGGGGCAAACTCAAATGATGGCCTGAGGCTGGCGTGCAGAAAGACAATCGCCTCGAGCACAAAGCGAAGGAACACACTCGAATGCCAGAAATCAGTTGCAGGCCAAACTGCTCAGAGAGCGCTTTGATGGCCTTGCTACGGTGGATTAGGAGACGCGTTTAGACGAGAAGGATGGCGAGAGCCGGACAAAGAGAACTCCCTTCGTCTCCTCCCATCTCACGAGCTGATAATTAATTGAGACGACGTTAAAATCAGGATTTATTGCTGAGTAACCTTTCTACAAGGTGAGTAGTGAGGCGGCGAGCGTGATGCTTCCTTCTCATGTCAACACCCTTACTGTGCCCATTCTACTCACCCCCATGAAGAGTATCCTTCCAGATTTGCCGTGCACTGTCCTAGTTGCTGTCCGGCTCACTGACAACGAAACCTATTGCGTTGAATCACAAAGAAAAGTCGTAACGATAAGGTCGCCGATTCGATGAAGTTCGAAGCTTCGCTTGACCATGCTCGCAAAAAATCGTCATGAAATGGTCAAGTCCGAAAGCAGGTGGTATTAGATCTCCGACGGTTAGGCCCAAAACGGAAGGCGCCAGCATTAGAATCTTTTGATCTCGCTACGAGATAAAAGGAGTCCGCATACGCCAGATTCTTGGCCACACTGCTAGGCAAGTATCGGCGCGATGGCCAGGGAGCGACTGTCAGACGTTTGCAGACTATTCCTCCAAGTAATGTAGGTGGACCTGGTAACGGCGGTGGGAGTGGCGAATACCAGGATTCTCGGTGACCCAGGAGCAGAGCGGTCACCACGCTGCGGGTTATCAGCCCACTCAACAGCAACAACCACAAACGCCAATTTATAGGCTTGCAGCGATATACGCGGCTGGCGCTGGGCCGATTCGGTTTGGGAATGACGTCAGATACCGTGGTTTCGATTATGGGAGCGGGACCGTCCTGGAGGCGGGGACGTTGATCTGTTCGCATCAATCCAGGTGCATAGGTGCGTTTCAAATCTATTTGCCAGATCATCGACAGAGATTTGACGGTTGTTTGTAGTTTTACGTGGTCACAGGTAAATTCTCGTGGAAGCGGGCGATCTGCGAGTTCGACTTCCCGGCGACATATAGTCGTGTTCACCACTAGAACCTGCATCAGGCCTACGAACCGCAGCAGATGATGGTCCAGATGCGCTAACGACAAGTATTCTAGTACTTTAACGATTCGCTTTTGAATGCTTACATCCTAGTGTATTATGAGTCTGCTTTCTTGCTTCGTTGTACGATACGATCTGTATATCGTTGTCGTACTAATCTGATCTGCAAAGAAACTTACCTATGACTTCCACCACCACCAAGACGAAGTCACATCCACCGGTTTCCTTCTCCTAGTGGACATGAGCAAATCGGAAAATTTTGTTGGAATACAAGAACGATGTGGCTTCCAGAAGATTGCGCGTGCGGCGATGCCTGTTCGTCTACAGACTCACAAGCGACTCTTCCCGAGAAAACGAGAATCTCTTCCTTGACATATACAGATCACCCCATCAATCTAGGACGCATCCTTCTGAGCATGCTGCCGCACCGCCTGAAGACTTCGTTGGTCTTCTTTGCTCCGTCACTGCCTTGGCCTATCGAGAGAACATGAACCGATCTCGACGAGGCAGTTTCTGCAGGACGGGGTGCCGTGGCCTGTTCCCCTAATGACCGTTCAGGTAGATACTATCAGCTATCCTACCTCACCGAGTCTCTCCGTGATCGTTTCAAAGTTCATAAACGCGTCGACGACCTGGAGGAATCCATCACCTGTGGAGTGGAAGCATTGTCAATTATTCCCGATGGACATCCGGACCAACCTAACGTACTAATGGGGCTCGGTCCTTCAGTAGCATGTCGTTTCGACCATTTCAAAAATCCATCAGACGCTGACGAAGCTACCTCCCTATTCAAATCAGCTGCCCTCGCCCCAACTGGCGAATCTTCTTCTAGGCTGATAGCCGCCATGAAATGGGCCATGTTTTGCGAGAAGATCGATTTTTCGCCAGCATTGGAGGCATTTAAAGTCCTTATAGAGCTCATTCCCCGATCAATCTTGACCGCGCAGAGTATAGCTGAAAAACATAGGCGCCTAGCCCATTTTCAAGCCGGTCCAACCAATGTAGTCAATGTGGCAGCGGCATACGCACTTGCACCAGCGCACCTGTGTGGATAGGTCTGAATCTTGTGCGTATACATTTCCACAGACGTTTAATAAGCCCTTGCTCATCAACGACCTTTTTGATGGTGTGTCAACATCTTCGGGGACATGGGAGCTCGGAGTTCGTAACCAGCATCACAGGATAGAATATCCCTGCTTGTATCATCCTCTTCCTGGAAAAGTAATAAATCCATGCACTATCTTCATACGATAACATCTGCAGCGCCGCAAGCTCTGATTGCACAGGTAGCACAGGGATATTCGAGTTTCGGAGGGTGCGCACCTTGGAGTCCACTCATGCAGGCAACTCCCAGCTCCGCGTCAACAGCACCTCGCAGGTCGACATCGAACGCTGGTACACAGATATGTTGTCCAAGGCGAGGTTTGAGACATTCGGCATCAGTGAAGGCTATCGGTTGATTTCGGTCGCTGGCTCTATAGACGGGTCACCGGTAAGATATCCATTGCATGATAATATACCATGAACCGTGAGCGCCCTCGGCTTCCCTCCCAGTAAACGCCGAAATACCATTGGCATAAAGTCGGTTTGAGCAGTAAAGACGAGATCATAGCGCAGGAGATCCAAGACAAATCACGTCACCCATCTCCTTGTCACTCAAAAACGCCGTCGATACCGGCCTGGACGAATCTGAATCATCCTACGACTGTATTCCTGCTCGGACGATGGGCTGTTGCACGATCGAGTGCTAGGTGGTACCTTGTGGTGAAGCTACGGCAAGAGTGAGCACGTGTATATGAAGGAAGGGGAACCCACGCACTCTTGCTATTTCTCTTCTTTTGGTCAAGGGTTCATTGGACTTGTCGTTACCACCTAAACTCTGACTTGAACGTGAGAGGGAGAAAGGAACAATTGCACTACGAGTGGAAGTCTGCGTGGAACTGTCTGGGGAGATTGGCCTGGGTTTAGCGATCAACTGGAGTGGAAAGTCAGAACTGTTTAACTAAGTAGAGTGAACAGAATATTCCCCTACCCAATTCCGTGTATCGGTGGGAAGGAAATCAGGGAGCGTGACGTCACCAAGACCAAACAGAACGCCCAACGCCCGGGCCGCTTCTCTTTTCTCCCTACGCGTTGATTGGCCACCGTGTTCGCACCTCGTCGACAGTGCATCTTTCCTGCGTCCAAAGTCTGTTCAAATATCGTCTACGTTGGAGTCATACGCGTGCAAACTCGAATGCCAATGGCCTGTCGTACAGCAAGACAATCAAGTCCAGTGCATCCGTGACGCTACGGTCTGGTTCCCGACAATGAGAAGCAGGAGCAGAAAGAAACAGACGTCGCTTCCTACGAATTCGATTTTTCTATCTTGCCACGAGATGAAAAGGGCCAGGAAAGAAGGACGATGGTGTGGACGGCGACAATGTTGGTGTAGCAGACGAGACTAGACACCAGGTCAGTCCTGTCATCGCCATATGTCTGGATTATCAGTGACGGCCGGAAGAGCATTGAGCCGTTCCAGGCGTAGACTGTGGTGGTAACTACCGTGCCTTCTAATACAGGTCTGTCCATCCAATACGTCCATGATTTTCTTTCTTTAACCATCCAAATAGGATTTCCCATCACTTAGCGGTCTGGTAACAACGTCGGCTACGATGCGCATATACGCCGGTATACCGTTTCGTTGCGCATCGTAGCGAGATTTCATGAAGAGTTTTCCCCCGAGGGCAGAGGACTATTCACTTTGACGACGGTGGACTTCCGGAAGTAACGATGAGATATGACCGGAAGCATTCGAACAGGAATGGGAGAGGTCCAAAGCCGTCCGTGCTAATCGCGAGCTAGAGTTCAGGTCCGACCTATTGCAATTGTGAGCTTAACGTCGTTTTTCCAAGCCAAAACTCTCATTGATTTTATTCTGTACGCAGTTCCGTGGGCTGTCCACGCCTGCGGCCAGTCAGTATTTCTTTCCATATGTCCTAGGGCATCGATCTGCGTGGGAAAGCACGCCAGAGTTCATCCATCACCGTCGCACTATGCCGATACGATGCACTAACTGGGCTCATGTAGTACACGCCAGATCGCCGCTTTGACTTCAGAGCTTTTGCATCTGCGTTCCTCTCAAGGTAACCGGCATACCTAGTCTTCTTCCTTTTGTGGTATACTGATACAAGAACAGCTCCCTTGACCCAAACTTTCTACGGTCTGGTCCCCTACGACGATGAGGGACAAGCGGGAAGAGACACAGACGGTACTTCCTGACTCAAATTTTCCTCTTGGGCTCATTGCGAATCCGACTTGGCCATCTTATCAAAGAGCGAGGAAGTGGAAGAAAAGAAGAGCGATGACGTGGACGACGACAATGTTGGTGTGGTGAATGAGACTTACTTTTACGCCAGGTACGTCCTGCCATTGCCATATTTCTGGGCGCTCATTGACAGATGAAAGATTGTTGAACTCTACCAGGCGTGTATATCGATGAATATCTACACTGCGCCTGCCGATACGGGTCTGGCTATCCAGTATGTCCATGAATTCGCTTTTTTTAATCTCTCTCATTGTTCCAGTGGTATTTTCCGTTCACCTGAACTAGCATCAACCTTCAACCACCGAACCGACGAATGAAAAGAAGAAACACGAGATTCTCAATCAGATCCGTGTATAGCAAATTGCTTCAATCACGATCGCCTGACAACGCCTCAGTTTCCTCGGCCGATTGGATTCTTCGTTAATCTCCGGACTGGAATTTAAAGTCTTGTTGCAACCTCAACTACTATGTGAATACGTGCAGATATGTCGTATTGTTGCGTGTCGTGGCGAGGTTCCATAATGAGGTTTCCAACGACGACAACAGACAAAGCAGTTTGAAGACGGTGGACTTCCAGGACGTAACGGTTGGATATGACAGGGAGTTAGAGGCATTCAAAGAAGAATGGGATCTGCGGTGCAAAGCCATTCGTGGTGATCGGGAGGTAGAATTCAGGTCCAGCCTATCGCCATTGTGAGCTTAGCCTCGTTTCGCCAAGCTACAATTTTATTGACTTTATTCTCGACAGTTTGGTTGCCTGGTCATGTTTTCATTTGGATACCAGCAAGGATTCTACAGAAGCATACAGGCGGATGATGTCCTAATATAGTTCAACAAGGTCAGTAGCCGCTGGTAACTCCCAAATTTACTATTAAGATACGATGGTGTAGTGTCTGGCATCCGCTAAGACGGTGACCAAGTGCATGAATGTAGAACTAGCGCCAAGTGGGCGCCCATGTAGTATGCGCCAGATGGTCACTTTGTCTTCGTGGCCAACGCTTCTACATCCCTAATCAAGGTAAAGGCCATAGTTAATCGTCTTCCTTTTCTGTTACTGATACGAAAACAGCACCTTCAACCCAAATTTTTGACCTCATTAAGTCTTTGATTCAGAAGCTCAGCTCATCCAGCACCGTCATCGACGACCAACGTTGTACACCAGATTCTTGGCCCCACTACTAGGCAAGGACCGGCGTGATGGTCAGGGAGTGACTGTCGGACGTTGGCAGACTATTTTATTTCTCCGAGTAACATGGGCGGAGGCGGTGACGAATAACAGCCGTTCTTGGTGGCTTAAGACCAAATCGGTTACCATGCTGCGAGTTATCAGCGGACTCAATAGCAACGACCACAATACCCATTTACAGGCCAGAAGCGACATGCATGGCGTGCGCTAGAACGTTTCAGTTGAGGAATAAGTCTAGTAATAACGCGATCTGCTTAGGTAGAAAATCTAGTTGCGTTCCAATGATTTATGTGTGTATGATACGGCTATGTGAACTCAAAGAATACAGTCCTAAGTATTGGTTTAGAGAGGGACCCGCCTTGGTATCACAGCGCACACCCTTCTTTTCTCTGAACAATTGTGTCATGCAAGAGGTCGTCGGGAGTAGTGTAAGACGTTAGGAGATCAATCCCGCGGACAGCGAAAGTCTCCCCGGGTAGGAAAGGAAGCGAGAACTACGTACGTACTACTGTGTATATAGGTCTCTATATATATATATGTCCCTCGATCCGGTCCAGTGAGCTGTCCCGATCTGGTCCTACGGGACTATATGAGTGCGGCGGGTGCATCGTTGTAAGCCGTGCTTAGGACACCTTTGCTGCATGGGCTGCTAGAAGTGCTACTTCGTCCGACTGTCTCCATCCAACTGCTTTCATCTCGCATGCACTTTCGCTGTCGTTATCCTTCGCCGACACAAGAGTGGCCCTTTCCTGGCTATCGTCCACCCGGCCCGACTACGAGTGGGACCGGCGATCCACAATCAAATACACAAGCAGACCAGCCAGTGCCCCTACGATTCCTACGATGGCTGCCCCGGAATAATGTACACAAGAATCGCAGGTCCAATAGGACCTCCCATCGCCATAGACTGTAGACGTGAGAAGAGGCTCCCAGGAGGGACGTTGCCCATACCGCTTTGGATTTTGGCAGCAATTCCGCCTGTGAGGGTAAATCAGAACCATCATTAGCAGAAGATGAGGCTTGCCCACCAGGAATGGGCCCCGTTGCACCAAAGCCCAAGATGGCGGGCGCGATAATGGGTGCCAGGATAGCACCGATGGTTGTGCCGACGGCTGCGCCAATGATAATGTAACGAGTTCGTCGTTTTAATGGCATTATAGTATCGTAGTTGAGGAGGGCAATGTATCCAAGAGCGGAGAGCACTCGCGGTAGGAAGGGTGCAGAAAGTGGGGGTTCGAGACTGAGAGGCTTCGTGTGTCAAGCGAGGCTTCTGAATGCGGCTGAAGTCTTCGATCGTCAGGCCAACAAGTGTCAATGATGTCTAAGTATTCAGCAAGGAAACAGGCGGTGGTCAAGTGAGAAGATCATTTGGTAGGAATCCAACATGTCCACGTCTTCAACGTGCCACATGTATGACGACCTGAGCGACAGTATAAGTCTCTGGGAGATCGATCCCGCGAACAGCGAATGTAGCATCGTCGTCGGATCACGAATAACAGCAGTCGAGAATGACCGTCTGTCCGTGCATGATTAGGTACCATCCGTGATAGAAACAGCGAGAACTCACGATGTTGTCTGACTTTTTATCGGCGAGGTCTGCGAGAAGATGAGAGAACCTCACGTCGAGCTCGATCCACCGGGGGCAGGGTATCATTCTCGCACACAAACCTCCCTTCAGTAGCTCTGCCCTCTATATGTCGTTGGCGGCCAATTTCCAAGACTTGATACTTCGGAGGAAGGAGAGAATTGTGCGCGTAAAATCGAGCTACAGAAACGTGAGTATCAACCAACGCAAGTAATCGAGGAGACTCACCATTCCCTGCACATCGACGCCGTTGCTGTGATGGCATGGCTCCTGGTCCGCCCAAGGGGATTCCATCGGAGCAAACCGGCACCTGACGTAGGGGGGTAAGGGGGGGAGGGGGGGAGGGGGGTAGACCTTAAACGTGTAAGTGACATACCAAAATTTAGTAGTACATATCCATACAAATAGCAAAATTTGACTTGATTTTGACTATAAAAGGTGCTATCTTGAGTATCATTAGTTTCTGCGCCATTTTCTAGCCAGAACTGGGCCAGGAACAATTGAGGAGCGACCGCATTGAGAATTTCCCCTGATGATGTAACACTTGTATTGCTCAGCAGGCCGGGCTTCGCGGACCGTTGCTCCACTGTGGGAATATATATCTTGAAATGGATAACAGGGGCAATCATCGTGGGATTTCAATACTATAAAAGGAAGGTGAGGGAGGGGGGGGGGGGGTCCAGCCCGCCTTAAACAAATTAATGTAGGTCAGGTGTGTAGTTGTTTTTCCGGAGCCCCCTTGGGTCCGCCAGCGCGAAGGGATTTAATTAATTTATTACTGTAATTAACTTTGTATAGATCATGTGATTGAACGCGTCATAGGCCCATTGGTTTCGAATTCAAGTTTGAGCACAGGCGTCTTCAAGTCCACCAAGTACAATCCACCTGTCGTAAACCACAGCTAGTCGTTACATCTTCTCAGCGCATTTATTGTCTCCCAATATCATCGCTACTGCATCGACCCCTGAGATTGATACCTCCCGGCGTTTTGACCAGTATAGTGCAATAATGCATCAAGATTCAACAGTGATAATTGATAACCGGCGGTCTTCGGGTACACGTTCGGAAGGGCCAAATCATGTCTTCAGATACCTCGTTCGTTGGCATCAGGAACGCCTGTGTTTCTCTGAAACCTTGAAGGAATGTCAGCGACAGGACACATGGGTGAACTGGAGAGCGACGGCACTAATAACGGTCCCACAAATGCCCTTGGCCTGTGCTGTTACCGATGCTGTCGATGAATTTTCCAAGAATCTTCGCGTTTTAAACGCGATGAGGAAGCCGACGACCACTGAAGACCTTGAAAAACTGTTAGGGATTACCGCACTATCGCACTACTTACTATATTTAGCTACACAAACCTGTACGAAATTGATAGAATCTTCTTACTCTTTCTTTCCTTTTCCTTATCCTCCGAGTAACTACTAGAACATTTCCTTACAAAGTATATAACTCGAACTCTAAGTAAAAGATACATTCATTCAATTCATCATATTTGATCCTCCACTTACTGTGTGAACAAACTAAGTGATCGTGATCGGTTACGCCAAGCGCTTGCCGATCTACTCACTTCTGATTACGCCAAGCGCTTGTCAGAACCAACTACGCCTAGCGCTTGTTGGCCCATTTAGGACGTTCTTATTGGTAACTCGAACTCAATTTACTCTCGCTCTCACATACGACTTATAGTAATATTAGTGAAGTCCTATTCGCTATACTACTTAATATACTCGTATTCCTAACACTGGTGGACACATAAGTGGTTACCTAGTACAAGAACTTCCGCATTTCGCCATTGAGGATCCATTCCAGCAATTTCTCTCCCGACTCCTGGCTCAGAACTCAGCAAATATGCCAGAGTCAAATTCACACTCACCTACGGATCCTGAAGCTTCCTCCCCAGCGCCGTCACCACCGAACGCCTCTCCATTCGCATTTCCAGACCCGTTAGCCCCACTGGTGACGCCAGTTGAGCTCCGCGAATTAGACGAAGAGGATGTCCAAGACGTAGAACGATTCTGGCCAACTTGCGTTCCTCTAGTCTCTTTCGAGAGACACGCAAACTTACGCGACCGGAAGGACCGTATCATTCAAATATTGAAACTAGGAACGAAGATAGGTTATGGCCTACTTTCTGCGCGACCTCTGACACATAATCAGTACACGAAAACTTTCAGCAGGGAAACAGACATGCTGGATGATCTCCTGATTCGTGTCCTGGCTTGTGGAACGGTCACGAATGAAACGGCATACAAGCTACGAGATCAAGCCTACCAGGACCTACGGACCATTCTTCTCACAAAACGTGAACAGGCCTTAGACTCTCTCAAGGAATTTGGCTACGACGACCTGGAAATTCCCACCTGGGGGTTACCATTAGCCAAAGGCCTGACCGTGAATGATTTCGAAATATACGCATTGCACTACCGGATCTGCGTCGAACACTTCTTGTTCATGTTAGACGCTGTATTCAACTGGGATACTTTCAAGACGCATCGCAACCTTGACGAAGGACTACTAGCCGCCCAACGTGACGCACACAAAACCCACGTCAAAGCGGAAGATGACACACATGCCCCACGGTTTTCTCCCTCGGTTTCAAAAACTCACAAGTCGAAGACACCTCGACGAGATGATTCCGACTGGAGTCCTGGGGGGGTACGCCGTGCAGCTACTGGAGAAAGTCTGCGTCATCCAGGTAACAGACATGTGTCAGAATACTCAACTAGAGCTGCAGAAATCCTGGGATATCCGTCACAGAGACCCAGTGTAAAGACAAACAAACCTCACGGTTTTAGCCCCCGAGGGCATAAGAGTCTTCGCGCATCTTCATACCAGCCAGGATCCACTATGACTCCAGAGGAAGGAATTCCGTCCGAGGAAGAAGGCAATTTCGAGCATGGCGAGGGTTCACCAAGCGACCCAGACTCGGAACCCAGTGATGAAGACAGGAACAGACGCTCGCCTCGTCGGCCTTCACATAAACCTCAGAGTACCAGTCGATCACATCCTGCTACGAATTCAAGTATTCATTTCGATAACAAGCTTAAAATGTCAGACGTACCTTCTTGGGATGGAAATCAGGACACTATAATGGCTTGGCTCTTGAAAATCAATGATCTCGCAGCCATGAGTGATTCGGTGTTTAAGGATTTAGGGCACATCGTTCCAAAACGCCTTACTGGTGAAGTGGACAGATGGTATTATTCGTTACCTCTTCCTTATCGTCTTGATCTCGAAAAGAACTGGGCAACGCTCCGTGAGGGCATCTCGGATTACTACCTAAATAGAAGGTGGTGGGAACGTCAGAAGGATCGGGGTCGACAAACCACTTACCGACAACCTGGACATACTCGAGAAACACCCAGCGAATACTACATCCACAAGGCAGATCTTTTGAATACAGCATTTGAGCTCACGGACTCTGAGATGATTACCCAAGTAATGGATGGAGCGCCATTAAATTGGAACACGGTACTTACCACCCAGCTATACAAAACGGCAGTTGAGTTTCAAGCTAGCATCCGTTTCCACGAAGATCAATTACTCCATCTAGACCCTAGCTATCGTAACCGCTCCTTGAATACATATGAGATGCGTGCGAATCAAGAAAAACAGACCTTTCCTTACCGAAATTCACATGCACGAATGATAGGTGCTTCAAACCAGCCTATGAATCCGCCCTTTCCCAAGGATGACAGCAATAAGACTCGACGTCGTAAAGCGCCTAAAGACGTTGGAGCTAGGGACTGTCGTCTCTGCGGCAGTGGAGAACACTGGGATTCGGAATGCAAATATCACGAGGAAGGGATGAGGACCGCTCGAACACGTTTAGTGGAAACAGATATTGCCGAGCTTCGTGCTCAAGACGAGTACGATGACTTGTTCTACGGACTTGAAGGTGAGGATTTTGAACATACCCTTCAGACTACCGACCGTACATGCAGACTTGCTGTTCCAAGTGTAATCAAGTCCACAGAAGAGTCGGCCCTGGAGGGTGCTTCAGAGAAGAGAGAAGGAATACCGATCGCTTCAAACGAAGTATCAGAAAGGAATGACACTGTAAACGCAACTCCGAATACATCGTGTCATAAGATATTATCTTCACCAGACTTTCGAGTTTTCAATCGCAAACAGCAACGTCGACTTGATAAATTGCAGCGTCGATTCAAGAGGGTTTTTCACGTCAAAATCGACTCCTCCGAAGCTACGGATCCTAAACCGTTATTAGAGTTGAAAAGGTTTATGCAACGACCTTCTGGTTGCACATTCTTGGGGAGTAAGGCCACTACCGCTACAGCAGGAATAAACGGTGTCAAGAGAGACTCGCTCGCAGTCATCGTGGATTCAGGGTCTGATATTACTCTCATTTCGCAGGAAGCGCTACAAGGATTATCTTCACGACCAAAAATCCGCATGGGTCAGAAAATCAATCTTATTCAAGTAACGGGAAAATCTACCATTTCAGGATACGTCAATCTTGATCTTTTCTTCGAAACCATGGATGGACCTGTCAAAATGAATGTCAACGCATATATTGTGGACGGCATGACTACTCCATTCATTCTAGGCAACGATTTTGCTGATCAATATTCCGTATCTATTCTGAGAAGAGACGGAATCAGCTACCTTTCATTTGGGGATACTGGACGAGAACTGGAGGTTGAGAACTCCACTGCGCCTCCCACAATGGATTTTGAAGGACATGTCTTCAAAGTACGCATGTTACCTGAAGATGTTAGTCGCCTTACTAAGCACAGAACTCACCGATGGCTTCAAAAATCGCGTCAGCGACGAAATAAGAGATTGAATCAAGGAGATATCTGGGCTGCAAGTCGCGTAATAATTCCTCCGGAATCAAGCTCAAAGATACCTATAGAAAGGGAATATCTTCCTAAATATAAGGATATCTTCGTCGAACGATACATTAGCCAGGATTCTAATCAACGACAATTCTTTGGCTCACCTGATTCCCTCATATCATCGGAAGAACCTTTCTTGCATATATCCAATTTTTCGGATTCTCCTGTAATAATTAGCAAAGGACAGATTATAGGGAGAGCACACAATGCAAAGAATTGGTTAGACAGACGAGAAAGTTCATCGGAGGCTACAACCAGACAATTACGGGCATCATTGATACGTGAACTAGTCAAAACACAGCTTACAGGGTCTAACGCCGCCGGAACATCAAGCCACTTGATCCGAAGTGAATCGAAAATTACTTCTAAGGCACAACGTAATGCTTTTGAACCAGACGACCCATCTGCTTCCGAACCAATCGAGGGAGGACCCAAGACTGCCGATAGCCCTCCGGAATCTTTACCATCATCAGAGATCCTCACGGCACTAGATCTTTCTCCACAGCTCTCGGAAGAACAGACCTTGAAACTGCAAGAAGTAATAATGCGAAACCAACGAGCTTTCGGACTCGATGGCCATCTAGGGACTCATGACGCAAGAGTGGAAATTCGTCTCAAACCTCACTCTCAACCCATTTCCTTACCGCCGTTTCCCGTCTCGCCAGCCAATAGAGAAGTTATGGACAAACAAGTCGATGCTTGGATCAAACTGGGAGTCATAGAACCGTCAGAGAGTCCTTGGGCTGCTCCCGCATTCATCGTTTATCATAACAGTAAACCTAGAATGGTCATTGATTATAGAAGACTGAATGCGCTCGTAATTCCAGACAAATTTCCTCTGCCCAAGCAAGAAGACATAATGCAAGCTCTTAGTGGTTCGCAATGGCTGACTACCCTCGACGCTCTATCAGGCTTTACGCAGCTCATCGTTCAAGAAGATTCACGAGAGAAACTAGCCTTTCGATGTCACCGAGGATTGTGGCAATTTACCAGGATGCCTTTCGGATATCGCAATGGACCAAGCGTATTTCAACGAGTCATGCAAAATGTTCTCGCTCCATTTTTATGGATTTTCGCTTTGGTTTATATAGATGACATCGTTATATTCTCTCTAACCTTCGACGATCACTTGACGCATATCGATAAAGTCCTACAAGCTATTTCGGCCGCTGGTATTACTCTTTCACTACCCAAATGCCATTTTGCATACCAATCACTCTTGTTACTCGGACAGAAAGTTTCTCGACTAGGAATGTCGACTCATAAGGAAAAGGTAGAAGCAATTCTCATGCTGGAAACTCCTCGTAACACCAGTGAACTACAAACCTTTTTAGGGATGATGGTTTATTTTTCTGCTTACATTCCGTTTTACGCATGGATTGCTTATCCTCTCTTTCAGCTTTTAAAGAAAGATAATCCATGGGTCTGGACTGAACTACACGATGAAGCTTTTAGTCTATGCAAACAAGTTCTATCTCATGCCCCCGTGCGTGGTTATTCAATCCGAGGCCTCCCTTACAGAGTTTATACAGACGCGTGTGATTATGGATTAGCTGGCATACTGCAACAAGTGCAACCCATGTTAATTCGAGATCTCAAAGGAACGCGAATGTATGAACGCTTGAAGAATGCTTTTGATAAAGGGGAAACCATACCTCAATTAGTTCCGAGTATTTCCAAGGAATTCAATGATGTCCCTACAACGGAAAATTGGGCACCCACCTTCGAAGATACTACCGTCTACGTGGAACGCGTTGTGTGTTATTGGTCTCGCGTACTGAAATCAGCGGAGCGAAACTACTCTCCTACTGAACGAGAAGCGTTAGCTCTTAAGGAAGCCCTAATCAAATTTCAACCCTACATCGAGGGAGAACAAATTCTGGCTATAACCGACCATGCTGCACTTACCTGGAGTAAAACTTTTCAAAACGTGAATCGACGACTTCTCACTTGGGGAACCGTATTTTCTGCTTACCCCAACTTACATATAGTACACAGGGCGGGTCGAGTACACTCAAACGTCGATCCTATTTCTCGCCTTAGGCGACGCCTACCCCCGCAAGACGGACCTCTTTCAGATATTACCATACCAGTTGACCTTACGAAGCCTGGATGGAATGAGGACCCCATGCGGAATATGTTCAAGGAGCTTGGAGATCGCTTTGAAGAGAAGCTTCTTACAGTAGGATCGAAATTCATTGCCTCAGAGACTATAACAGACAAAGATCTATCTATAGATCTAGGACACATTCCAATAGCGTGCGGTGATGAAATTCTAGCCTCTACTCACTTACGAAGTGCAAGAAACTACTCTCTACTGGTGGGCCTGGACTCGAAGGAGATCGAAGAATGGAGAAAATCTTACCAAGACAATACCCATTTTTCCGAGGTTATAGCATCTCTACAAGATAAACAAGCTCATGTTACACCGCGCTTTCCCCAATATCTATACTCGGACGAAGGTTTGCTTTATTTCGAGGATCACAATGGTAATAACCGGTTATGCGTTCCACGGGCATTGCAATTATGAATTATGGATCAAATACATAATTCGCTTACGGAGTCCGCGCACGGTGGGTATCATAAATGCTATAATCGTCTAGCGACCACTCATTATTGGCCTGGAATGTCAAGAGACCTGAAGAAGTATGTAACCTCGTGCGATATATGTCAAAAATCGAAACCTCGCCGTCACGGTCCTATAGGGTTACTCCAACCAATTCCTATTCCGACGCGTCCTTTTGAAGTCGTATCCATGGATTTCATCCCGGAACTACCGAATTCATCAGGATACGACAATATATTGGTAATCGTCGATAAGCTTACAAAGTTCACTACTTTTGTTCCCTGTAGTACCAGTATCACGGATGACGCCACCGCTCGATTATTCTTTCAAAGCATTATCTCTAAATTTGGAATTCCCTCACAAGTCATTACTGACCGGGATTCGCGATGGAGGCATAGTTTTTGGAAGGAGGTCTGCAAACTCATGGGAATGAAGAGAGCATTAACTACAGCTCATCACCCACAAGCAGACGGGCAAACTGAGGTGCTAAATCAAGGATTAGAAATCGCCTTGCGGGCTTACATCGGACCGGACAGAGATGATTGGGTTAAATATCTTGATGGCCTCGCAATGTCCTACAATACAACACCGCATTCAAGCACAGGTTACGCGCCGGCCTACCTACTCTACGGATACACCCCAACAACTGAATCCTCATTGTTAACTATCCCTGAATTTATCCCACGGCCTCTGGGAGATTCCGTGACCGAAGGAGGAGAAGCTGATACGATTCACAAGACACATGAAAGCGACAAGGCCGTAGATATGGTTGAGCAATTTGAAGCTACTAGGACGCGCGCTAAGGAAGCACTAAAGCTTAGTCAAGCCTTTCAGAAAAAACATTATAATCAAGGAAGATTACTGACCGAATTCGAGGAAGGAGATCTCGTGGTACTAAATCCACATAGCCTGGAACTACTAAAAGATGTCAAAGGTCGAGGTAAGAAACTACTAATGAGATATGATGGACCCTTCGAAATTATCAAGAAGATTAGCGCCGTAACCTACCAACTAAGGCTACCGGCATCTTATGGTATCCATCCTATTCTTAACATTGCCCATCTCGAGAAATACCATCCATCTCCTGACGAATTCGGAGCACGACCTACTAAACAACTAAATCGAAAGGACTTTGAAGAATTGCCAGAAGTAGAAGTGGAACGGATTGTTGGAGAAAAGATGTTCAAGGCATTGGGAAAACATCGGTGCATCAAGAAATATAGGGTACGATGGACCGGTCTACCTGAAAATGAAGACGAATGGAAAACTAAAGAGGAGTTAAGAAACGCTCCTCAGATTCTAGAAACCTGGGAACAATCACGATCGAGCACAATGTACGCCACAACTTGACGCGTCTCTCAAATTTGCGTCCTAATATGGCGCGTATGCTTGCTTTGTTAGAAAAAAATTCAGAAAGTTCTACTACCTTCGTGCAGAAACTAATCATATAAAACCTCTAAAGTATGAAACGATGCAACAGCCTCACTGGTATTCTAATTCTATCCCTCGCCCTCCATTCCAATCTCGTAAAAACTTCATTTTACGCAAACAAACTCAAAAATTCAGGCAAGCCGTACATCATTTACGTGTAATAATAATCTCACAAAGCATAACCTTAGCATGCAATCTAAATTCTCGAACGCTATTACTACCTTCGACCGCAGACATTACCTGTATCCACTACAGACCGCCATTCATGACCCCACCTTGATCCTCCTCTTGGAGAGCTTCATCAAAAACGATGCTGTCTTTAAAGCGATTATTGACAAGCACATTATCATCTCCAAACAAGACGACGTCACCCTCTACCGTCCCTCTTATCCCTTCGCGGCGGCGGGATGGGCTGTTGTACAGAGTCTTTCGGACCTAGTCCTTGCCGCCGTTCACAATATCACGCCTTACGCAGACAAATCCCAGCACCCCATCACTATTCCCGAAACTGTCTTCGAAGAGCTCGGCATCGTGACCGCTGATGAACTCGCTATCACCCAACTACAATGCAAACCGAACTATTTCGCTATGCTCGTCTGCGACTCTCTCGAGGCTCTGTGCCTCGCCCTCACCAATTTCCAGCAGTTCCTTCATCGTGTTATCCTTTGGATCGCTTCTCGCATCAACCATAGTATCTCGAAAGGTTTTGAAGCTTGCCTTAACTGGGGAGCATTCATTGGTTTGAAATGGGAAGACTTTTTGTTTCGTGTCTCCCCTGCTAGAGTCATAACGGAGGCACGCAAGCATGGAATTACGGCCAAGGAAGTCTACGCTTATTACGAGGCTGACGACGCTGCGCCAATCACCCCTTACATCCCTCATTCACCCGTTCACTACCCAGACATTGCAGCCTACATGCATTTTCCGTACCATCCTCGGTATTCTCGTATGGATTTTTTTGAAAGCTTACCACGTCTTCTCACCAATCATGCCGACGATAACGCTTCCATGACTTCCACCTTAGTCTCTCCCTACCCCGAGGACGACGGCGACGTCAAAATGAAGGACCAGGGGATTGAAGACATTACCTCGATGATGGAGAACTTAAAATTGGCTTAAAGTATGTAATAATATCGGATTTCTCATTTTCATCTCGCTAAAACTCTTGGACTAGCATAGTCTCCCAGGTATGTGTAGACTGGGGGGGCTCTGTTAGGGATTACCGCACTATCGCACTACTTACTATATTTAGCTACACAAACCTGTACGAAATTGATAGAATCTTCTTACTCTTTCTTTCCTTTTCCTTATCCTCCGAGTAACTACTAGAACATTTCCTTACAAAGTATATAACTCGAACTCTAAGTAAAAGATACATTCATTCAATTCATCATATTTGATCCTCCACTTACTGTGTGAACAAACTAAGTGATCGTGATCGGTTACGCCAAGCGCTTGCCGATCTACTCACTTCTGATTACGCCAAGCGCTTGTCAGAACCAACTACGCCTAGCGCTTGTTGGCCCATTTAGGACGTTCTTATTGGTAACTCGAACTCAATTTACTCTCGCTCTCACATACGACTTATAGTAATATTAGTGAAGTCCTATTCGCTATACTACTTAATATACTCGTATTCCTAACAGAAGCAAAAGAAATGTTCGCAACAAAAGTGAGGTATCGCCCTCCATCTGGTATTTGGTGCCCCGGGTCTACCAATTGAGCAGGAGACCCTTTCATTCCCCTGTCATCTTCTCGAGCGTGAGCAACCGCTGGGCTCGAAGTAAAGATAGAGATTTTGTAAACCAGCGGCTCCCTCGCCACACAGCAGCCGCAGACAAGGAAATCAACATGACGGGTCGCGTTATGCGCGCTGCCCCGCTCTATGCAAATGACGCTCGGTGAGATAAAAAGGTAAGGCCTACATGGATCACTCTTATCAAGGAAGGAAGGCCGCATCGTATCATCTCTCAAATTGCATGCTGATCTGTCTTTCTCCTGGATTTTTCCACTAAGCCAGTATCATTTCGAGGAGGCGGAGGTGTGGCATCATTACGTATCTGGAGATACATGTCAGCTAAACGAGGGTAGACGTACTCGGGAGACGAGTTCGCTCACGAAGTCTTTTTTCGCGCCCTATTCAACTGCCAGTGACTGGAACGCCTCCCATTTCCCTCTGAAAACATCTTCCACATTCCTTGGATGAATACTTCTGGCTTGTCCACACATCGATAATCGTCTCTGCTCCGTCGCTCGCTTACACACTATAGACAAAGCCGAAGGTGGCCTTATACTCTCCTTCAGTTTGCGCAATACAAAGCAAACGTAGAAAGAAGGTGTCGACTATCGCGGTCTTGGACTCAGAAGTCGATGTCGGAGGTGTGCTGGGAACAGACGGAGGTCTTGATCAGGTCGTGAAGACCAGGGTTATTCCATTAACGGCGACGAAGGTTGTCATGAAAGAAACGCCAAGGGGTGGAATGGATTATCGGACAAAATGGTGTACCATCCGTTTTTGTACAAGCTCTTCCATTCCTCACTTCACTGCTACTATCGAAAAGTGAATCCTTCCAGCATTATGGTGACCATACATGTCACACCCGGGTAGCGGTAGATGTGTGCAGGCAATGTTGAGAAGACGGATGGAAGCGCGTAGTTGAAGGAGCTGCCTGTGGCGACTCCGCAGCCTCGGCGCAGAGGGAGCAGGTGTCAGGGAGTTTATGGAGCGGTGCTAAGACAGCAAAGATGATATACCAGCCGTTGGCTGCGCACTAATCAAACTCGGAAACGTCGTAGCCGTCGAATATAGGAGCATCGACAATGTGTTCCTGGATGGGGTGTCATGGCGCGGGGCGAATAAGCATGTAGACATGGTGGCAGTGTCAAGGTCACCAGCAGCACGATTAGAGATGCGCTTTTTTTAGCGAGTGATACAGTAGCTATTGGACGCAGTCTACGCTGGAGCATGCTGAATCAGCACTAGACAGTTCGAACGCGCAGTCTTGAACTAGTAGTCCGATGACTCATGTGCATGAGAAGCGAGTTCACTCCAATGGTTGTGAAAGAAGGTATACTTACGCTAGCATTGCACTCATTTTGAATGCCAGAAAGGTACAATGCATCTATCAGTGTTCTGTTCGATATCTGCACCTCTGACCTCCGTCTTCTCCTCCCTCGAGTGAAGCTATACCCTGTTTGCATTGGACAGTGACAAAAGCATCACCGACAGTCACTCAAGACTGAAGAACGCGTGTCGTCTAGTTCCACTCTGGTACAACGTCCACCGTCGGCTCCCCATAAACGGCTCATAAAAGTGACGAGTAAGCGAGGCATGGTTCCGCCGTGAACTAACGTCACGAAGATCAATGAGAGAGTGGAGCAAGAAAGCACGAGTGTGGTCGGCGAGAAAATAGGCGATGTCACATGAGGATGAAAGTTGTACCGGGTTCGATAAGCCTTGGTTTCCCTTGCCGTGTCATTATAATCCACGCTCATCAAAGGGCTTCGCAGTAAGCACGGTCTTCGTGGACGGAATATTGGTACGTCGTGATTGAGGGAATATAACAGGAGGCACTATATTCCCAGCCGTGCCTCCCTGATGACCAGATCTATCGTCCTCGGAAGAGTGCTTGATGAAGAATGAAGGTAGTTCGCTAGTATTTCCCAGATAAGAAAACACCTATGTGAGCAAAGTGTCAGCTCAAGCTGAGAAGACAAGCAAGCACGAAACATACCGTGGTTATCTCTCACAATAAGATGAGGTCTTCTTCACATATGTTAGCTGATGTCTTCGATTCTTCGAAACGTTGTAAATTTCAGGCGTTCGTATGCAGATCCGGCGAATCTAAAGCGGGATCTCTCATCGATTGGGCTGGCCCCGCATCTACCAAGCTCTACACCAGCTGCAGAGGATGGCGGAGGTCGGGTTGCATCGTTGTAGATTGCAGCAAACTGACGAGAGGACCATGCCCCTAAAGTATGCCCCTCGCGACAACGGGACACCATCGAAAGGAGGGGTGATCAACGCTTGGCTGGGCCACCATGCACGTATTTCCCAGCCTGGGTCATAAACCTTTCTCTTCTTCTGACCAGATCGGAGCCACGACCTTGGAATGCGATGTCGGCGACAGGAGGATACAGGCTCGGCAGGTGAAAGTGTCAGGCATCGGCTTTGAAATGGGGTCTCGAGGGTCGTAGGCTGGAGATATGGTGGGGTGTGGGATAGCAGGATATAGTCCACGGGAGTAGGAGAGTAACACGCTCTCCGTTCTTTCTAAGTATCACTGGGCCTGGCGAAACGACACGTCAGGTCTAGACACGGGAGCCGAGACAATGAAGATACGCACTGCACGATTCTTCAGGAAAATCATCGTCTTCCCCTCTTCTCCGTATATTGGGCAAATGGCCGGGATCTCTTCAAAATGGCGGGGATGCGATGGCGGACTGAACGTCGTAAGCATTTTCAGGTTTGTACATCGCGTCACAGGTAAAGGTGGGAAGATGGCATCTCGTAGGCTCTCATGAGCATGTCTGACTTGGATAGTTTCAGCCGGCGAGCTGACGAATGCCAGCCGTTGGACGCGCTCCAAGAAACATCGAAGTTTCGGCTAGCCGTCGAATATATCGCCAATGAGCACACGCGAATAGGCAAGGTGACAGGCTGGCTGCGTCAAGGTACGGTTCGTGAAAGAAAATATACGGCATTACAGGCGGTTATGATTAGCTCTGGAGGAAGTGCAGTCATGGAGGGGAGCGCGTGACTGTCATCACAAATATTTGTTCGACTCTTACCCTCATCATCCTCGACCGGCGTCGGACCAACGGCGCGACTTTCTCTCCAACAGTTGCCTCAGAGACTGCCGCCTGCGAGAAATACCGAGATGAAGCGAAATATGACGAACTCGAGCATTAAATAAGGTGCGCTTCATCGACGTGTCGAACATCGAGGCATCATATTTAGGTGAGCTCTCAATGCTTGCTTTCCTTGTCCGTGGGTAACACATTTATAGCACAGATCCGCCAGTATCTCTCCTGCGAAATAACCAATCTGGCCTCAACATATGGGACCAAGACAAGGGATGCGAGATGCGGGAGCTGGGATGATGGGTTTAGGTAAGACATTCGCTGTCCTGAGCTAAGAGCCTTTCTCCTCTTCCAGGTCCTTGTCTCACGAATCCGTGTAGCCAGCGGCAAGATTTTGTAGCGATTTTGAACCAGAGGACACTTTCACTGTCCATGTCCCACGAGCCACCAGCCCTGCCGCCGGTGCTCCCTTGCTCAGGGATGGCCGTTGCCGGCTACCCACTGGACCGAGCTATCGATGAAGAGTGCAAGGAGGACCGTCATGAACGAGACATGTTCAACGAAAAAGATACGGCCCTGCCGGGTCTTGTCTTAGCATAAGAGGTACCTGCCTTACTCTCGAGTTGTCCTTGACGCTGATACCATTCTAGACCACAATCAAACTCACCGTGATATGTCGCTGGACTCGCCGAGAAGAAAAGAATGCTATTTCACAGGTACGTCGCTCCCGCTCTGCCGCGCGTCCTTTTTAAGCACTTCTGAACATCATTTTGCGATGTGGACGTTAGCCCCGTCCATGTTGCCCTGCGCCCCTTCCATCAACATTAGTCGAGGATCTTGTGAATACGGCGGCTCTTCGTTCTGCTAAAGCTTTCCCTAGGCTCTATCATCCCTCTGCGAGCGTGTATTTTTCCTTTCCAGTGACGTTAGCATGAAAATGACACAGAAGACGTCTTTGAAGGGATTAAAAGCGCGTCTTTTTCTGTGCATCATTGTCTTCTGCTAATCATGGTACGCAGGATGTGGATTACGCTCTCAGGCCCGATTCAGAAGGTAAAATGTATGCAATATTTCCTCCTTCTTTTTCTGATATGGCGTACTGAACGTCGGTTCTTCAGTTAACTGCTGCTTTATGTCACGATCTTCAGGTTGCGGAATTCCATGCCCTCTACATCTCGTTGCGGCTGATTAACTAGATCTCGGAGTGGTGTATAGTGGCGACGGTTGTTTGTGGTATGTCTTTCTCCCTCCGGCTTTGCCTGAGCTTATGTCCAATTCACCCAGAGCCATCTATCGTGCGAGTCTTTGTAGCCGTGTCAGACCTGCAACAGCAATATACTGCTCTCCCGTTGGCACGACTTGACCGGAGACTGTGTTCGGCCACGGTACGGCCTCTTCTTCTCGTGTGGCGGCACATTTCTTCCGAGGTTGGAACGGGGAGTTTATGGTTGTACGAGGTTCCATTTGTAGTCTTGTGTGCTTCTCCCCAAGCACGAGGATTGCTCTATAACGGAGACTTTAATTCCACTTCCTAGTTTAGTCTATTGCTTTTGTACTGTAGTAGTATTATCATCCAATATAATTCTCCGTTGATCAGATCTACGAAAAGATGAGCGACGTCGGTGATCTTGTGTGGTGGCCAAGGTATGGGACGGTTGTTTGCTCACGTTTCTTTTGCTCTTACCATCATCACCCTCATCGGCGGCACCACTTTCCTTAATGCGCACTCGGCAAAATATGGCGCCTGCCTGACCGACCTCAATTCTGCTAAGGACGCGCAAAACCGTCTCCGAACGGTCTTCGATTCAGTGACAAAGCTTTGCAGATTTTGTTCCCTCGACGTCTTCTGCTTCTCCAATAAGACAGACATCTCTCGTCACTACGAAGGTCTCGGTATCGGGAGCGGGTCAGGTTTGCGCGAAGACTCGATGAGGGGCTGTGGGCAGATGTAACGATGAGAGTCGGAAAAGACGACAAGTTTCGACGAGACATGGAGAGATATACCTGGGGACGATGGTAGGTACGGTTTCAATCGATTCTTCGACTTTGCTCATCCTCAGGCTCGTGTAGCTGGATGGATATTGCCATGGGGGCGTTGTCGACGCCCAATAATCAGCGCATCGCGTCGCTTGTTGTTCTCCTCGTTCCGACAGAGCATGGGCGACCGTCAAGCTCTGTCTAGCTTATCATGATTGAAGAATCTTGACTATAACGTTCCTGGAGGCGACCTCAATCGCAGTATGTCCGTCGTCGACATCACTGAGATCATCAAGGGGACCTCACTGACGGACGACGGGTACTTAAAGATTGCCATGCTCGGCTGGGGCATCGAGCTCGTTAGTGCAGCCTTCCGTATCTTCTCTTTCTGCTGTTCTCATCCGCCCACTCGCAGCTCCAAGCCTTCGTCCTCGTCTGGGATGTTATGGCAGATTCATTGGCTATGCACCGAGGCCAGCCCTGCTGGTACTGGGGGCCCAAAGCAAATCACCATCCGCAACCGATTCATGCTCGACGTTGTGATCTGTTACCTTCTCGAGAAGCATTTTCGTAGCGAGAGCTACTATACTCATATTCTGGACCTTTTCTGGACACGACGTTCTAGACAGTGACGGGCAGATTATCGATTTGATTGCTGCACTAGAGGACAAGGTCAATTCGAGCACCTTCCCCTTGAAAAGGTGTGTAACTTCCTTCCGCTGACGTCTATTGTTTTGACTGTTGTATGAAGACATGACCTACAAAATTGCATACTACTGCTACCTCGCCGTCGCCGTTGCCATCGTCGCACGTCCCTCACCCTCAGTGAACCAAAACATTGAGCCCTACGCAACACCAAATCCCATCGGGTACTCCCCGATACAAGATGACTTTCTTGACTGGTCCGGCCCGCCCGAGTAGACCAGGAAGATTGACAGGGATATGGTCAATAACAAGTGTGCGTGAATGCCGCACTGGCAGGACCTCGATGAGAGTTATGGGAGGAAGGGTTCGGAGTGCGAGAGGAGGGTGGCGGTGCTTAATAGTCCCGCGGTGGATTTGAGGATGCGGTATGCAGTGTAATGAGGTGCGGGTTTATAGGGAGTTTGTTGTGACGATCGAGGAGGTTCCGCCAACCTGAACAGTACATTGAAGACTGTTTAGCGTCTTCCGTAAGATTTGTAAGAGGACGAAGTAGGAAATTTAGCGGCAGTGCAAGATCAGCTGTGCATCAGATAGGCCTGCTACGTGTACCTTGACCAGAAACCACGACCACTCTCGCAACCATGAATGTTTTCCGTCGCAAACCCAAGATCGTGCCCAGCGATTCACCTAACACTTTGTCGCCTGCTTTGTCGTCCTTGTCCATGCCGGCTCAAGCTGTTGGATCTCCCTCTAACGATGCCGCCTCCGTCAAGCGCGAGGGCAAGGGCAAGGGAATATTGAGGAGATTCGGGCTCCGTGATAAACGTGGCCACACCGATAGCACTGGGCATCCCGCTGCCGCGTTACCAAACAGCGAGAGTTCAGCCTTACAGTCGAACAGGTCCACCGTCGCCTCTCTCGACAATGCTCAGACTATGACTACGAAGGCTTTGCCAGATGACACTCACGTCGCCCATACCTTGTCTGGGAACAAGACTGCCAATGCCATCATAATTCTGGGCATTGTGCAAACCATTTTTGAGGCACTGGATGCGGTGCCATATGTCGGAATGGTGGCAGGCCTGGCAAGTACAGCCATCAAGGTTGTTCAGGTGCGTTATCGGTTTGCAGTGACTTGCTGTACTAACTTGTGTCTCGTCACACAGGAAGTCGATACATGTAAGGAAGAGTGGGATAAGGTGAAGGCTACCCTCCTTAAGATCCGTGATATTGTGTTGGGGTTCCGACATGGGCGGGATGATTCTGCACCACTACCCGATGATGTCAGGTCTGCATTTCAAGAGCTTGAGATCTGCTTGAGGGATATTCTTGAAGCGGTGCAACAATACCAGGATGTGAATGTGGGGAGGCGGGTGTTAGGACGCAGTGCTCTCAAAGCAGAAGCAATATTATGTGTTGGACGCATTGATATAGCAGTTAAGGTTTTCCAGGTATGTCATCTCTGTTTCCGCACTTGGTTCTGAATAATCTGTTGATTTATTTTACAGATGAAAGTCCTTATTGGCACACGCCTTGTTGGGGATCAGACATATAACCTTGTGAAGGAAATCTTTGCAATTCTTCACCTTTTACAGCAGGGCTCACTTCCATCCTTGTCTCTCAATCTTGATGTGCTTCCATGTCCTGCTTCAAGCCAGTACTTCACTGGCCGTAAGAGTGACCTCCAGAAACTGTCAAGAATGCTTGCTGCACCAGTGGTTACTCTTTCAGGCATGAACAGTGATGCACTTTTGGCTTTTGTCCGCAGGTTTGAACATTCACCAAGGTTGGTAGTATCCTATTGTGTGGCATGGCATTACTGACATGGCCTAGATTTACTGCTATTTTTTTGGATGCAAGCTCAGTTGAAGCACTCAACATGGGACTCAAAGCAATGGTACACAATATCAGGGCTGATGACAATGCACAAAAATTGCATTTGCTTGTGCTTGAAAATGCAGACCCTTCCTTGGAGCTAAACAAATGTCTTCCACTCTCTCTCCATACTCCCATCCTTATAGCCAGCACCAATGAAGCTGTTTCTCATTTTGCTTCTGCTCAAGCTTACAAGTTCAAGTTGCTTGATTCTGCAGACCAGTTTTCTGGTAATGATCTCTATGAGTCTATTAGCAGGGCTTTTGATTCTCTGCAACATGTTGTCACTATTGTAGCAAAGGGTGGAACAGGAAAGACACAGCTAGTGTATAGATTTGTTTCTGAAAATCCATCCAGGTAAGAATATTATATGATCAGTTAGTCTGGGATATTGAAAGCCAATGATAGATTTACACATGTTTGGTTTCTGGATGCCACCTCAAATGCTACACTTACTGCTGACTTTGAGAAGCTTGGCAAAGCTGCTTGTGTTGGTGAATCAGTTAAAGATGTTAAAGATTTCATGAGAAGGATGCATGAGGATTGGCTGGTTGTTTTTGACAATGCAGATGATCCAAATGTTGACCTGAGCAACTACATCCCAGAGTGTAATCATGGAAGTGTCATCATCACTAGCCGTCTCACTGAGGTCAACCAGATGGCATCTCCTGATTTTCACATTGATTTTCCAGACCTTGAACAAAGTGATGCTGTAGATCTTCTTTTAAAACATGCACATGTAGAGTTCAATAATGACAACCAGCAGCTTGCATCTGTTATTGTTATTGCACTGGGCTGTCAAGCTCTTGCTGTAGCAACAGCAGGTGCTTATATTGCTTCAACTGCAACCTGCACTCTCAGTGAATATCTTCCTCTCTTTGAACAGAAACGTAAACGTCTCCTTCAGTACAAAATGAAAACACTTAATAGCTATCAAAAAACAGTCTTTAGTGCTTTTGAACTTAGCTTTGAGAAACTTAGCCCTTCAGCTAAGATGTTTATACAGATATGTGCTTTCTTTCATCATACAGCTATACCTATTGAGCTATTCTATCGTGCATCTGCCTTTACTGGTGATGATCTTGAACCTGAGGAGAAGGAGAAAGCTCCAGCTGTAGAGGACTTGAAACAGTTTCTATCATATTTTCCATGCAATGTATCATGGAACAAAGTGATTGATGAGCTAAACAGTCTCTCACTTACCATATATGATACTAGTGCAAAAACACTCTCATTTCACTCTGTTCTTCAAATCTGTGTCCAAGAGACTATTGATGATAAAGAAAAAATATGTTATACCACTGGAATGCTGTTAGCACGTGCAACATCTTATAGTAGCAAAGGGACTGACTATGAATTTCGACGAATGCTAATTACACATGTGGAGAGTATTTATAAGAATAACTGTTTTACTTTTCTTATTTATAAAAGTCTTGTGAGGATTGGTGATGATGCAGGTGTTTTGATAGCAACTGAGGGGATAGCAGAGGAGGCATTAGAGTATTGTGAACACTCCTTTGGGAAGTATCATCATAATACGTTGATAGCAATGGCCAATCTTGCAGCTACATATTTGCAGCAAGGACAGTTGCAGAAAGCAGAGGCACTGGACAAAGAAACACTAAAGCTTCGAAAGAAAGTGCTTGGAGAGCTGCATCCTGACACCTTGGAAGCAATGGCCAATCTTGCAGCTACATATTTGCAGCAAGGACAGTTGGAGAAAGCAGAGGAACTGGATGAAGAAACACTGAAGCTTCGAAAGAAAGTGCTTGGAGAGCTGCATCCTGACACCTTGACAGCAATGGGCAATCTTGCAGCTACATATAGGCAGCAAGGACAGTTGGAGAAAGCAGATGGACTGGACGAAGAAACACTGAAGCTTCGAAAGAAAGTGCTTGGAGAGCTGCATCCTGACACCTTGGGAGCAATGGCCAATCTTGCAGCTACATATTGGAAGCAAGGACAGTTGGAGAAAGCAGAGGCACTGAATGAAGAAACACTGAAGCTTCGAAAGAAAGTGCTTGGAGAGCTGCATCCTGACACCTTAAAAGCAATAGCCAATCTTGCAGCTACCTATAGGGAGCAAGGACAGTTGGAGAAAGCAGAGGAATTGGATGAAGAAACACTGAAGCTTCGAAAGAAAGTGCTTGGAGAGCTGCATCCTGACACCTTAAAAGCAATGGCCAATCTTGCAGCTACATATAGGCAGCAAGGACAGTCCCAGAAAGCACAGGCACTGGCAGAAGAAACACTGAAGCTTCGAAAGAAAGTGCTTGGAGAGCTGCATCCTGACACCTTAAAAGCAATGGCCAATCTTGCAGCTATATATAGGCAGCAAGGACAGTTGCAGAAAGCAGAGGTACTGGCAGAAGAAACACTGAAGCTTCAAAAGAAAGTGCTTGGAGAGCTGCATCCTGACATGTTGGCAGCAATGGCTAATCTTGCAGCTACATATAGGCAGCAAGGACAGTTGCAGAAAGCACAGGCACTGGATGAAGAAACACTGAAGCTTCAAAAGAAAGTGCTTGGAGAGCTGCATCCTGATACCTTAAAAGCAATGGCCAATCTTGCAGCTACATATAGGCAGCAAGGACAGTTGCAGAAAGCACAGGCACTGGCAGAAGAAACACTGAAGCTTCGAAAGAAAGTGCTTGGAGAGCTGCATCCTGACACATTGGAAGCAATGGCCACTCTTGCAGCTATACACAGGCAGCAAGGATAGTTGCAGAAAGTAGAGGCCCTGGGTGAAGAAACACTGAAGCTTGAAAAGAAATTTTTTTGACAACATCTTTCTCTTGTTCTGTCATTTTGTAAATCCTGTATAAGTTGAGTATATATGTAGCTTTAAATATTCAATTGCAACTGCTACTCAGTAAAAAACTCATTGTGAATTATAAATGTATTGGTGTAACAGGCTCAGTCAGCAAGGCATTCTGAATCTAAGTTAGTGAGTCCTTTAGTCTGACAGAGGTTTAACTTTTTAAGGTCACAAATGTTTTGGACTTGGACAAGTCCTTTATCAAGCATACTCATAGCTTTTATCTATCCCTCCAGAAGTGGGTCACTGTGGAATAACTCCAAGTCATCCTAAGTTATTTACAGTGCTCCCAGAAAACAATAGGAATTGCTGCAAATGTCATTGTGAGATGTGCAACTATAATTTATGTAAATTATCTCAAGTACTATCACTGTCAGGAGAATCCTATATTCCAGTCTATATTATCAAGATTTATAACTGTATATTTTTTTTTTGGAAGTCTGATATTTTAGGCAAGACTTTTAAAAAAATATACAGTTATAAATTTCACTATTATAGACTGGAATCACTCCTGTGGCTGAGTGGTACTTTCAGGGGAGAAACATGCAGGTAGAAACACTTTTGTAAACACAGCTTGTCATTTAATTTGTGTTTTAATTCACACTATGGGGGCAATACGTCAATCGGAGACTGAACATGAAGATGAAATACTAAGGTATGGATCATTTAACATAGAATTAAAAGTAGTATGATATATTGAGATTGTTTAAAATATTTGGGCTGATCTTCTCAGCATATTCTTGCCATATCTGACCTTGATCAAAGATAAAATAGGATTAATATTATATTGCTAATTAAGATCAGGCCCTTCCTTTCTAAGAAATAGTTAAAATATTTTACCTGTCAATATGATTTTCAGGCTTCAAAACTTCTAATTAAATTCTAAGTATCCTCTGCTTGTTGATTCTGAAGAAGCTAAAGTAATAGGCAAAGTTTTTGTGTGATTTTCTAGTACTGTAATTAGCAATATAATACTAATCCTATTTTATCTTTGATCAAGGTCAGATATGGCAAGAATATGCTGAGAAGATCAGCCTGAATATTTTAAACAATCTCAATATATCATGCTACTTTTAATTCTATGTTAAATGATCCATACCTTAGTATTTCATCTTCATTTTCAGTCTCCGATTGACCTATTACCCCTGTAGTGTCAGTAATTCAATTCATATTACAGACAAAAACACATGTGTAATTACTGGAGGTGCTTTTATATGTCATATATGGATAGAGACACCAACAAAAACATGTGGTAATCATGACCTGCATTTTGGACTTGTAATTTCCTTTTTAAACATAGATTGAAACATCACATGTGTTTTTGTCAGTAATTATAGTTGAATGATGTAATGAAATTACCAATGAAACACCGATAAAAACACCAAGGGTGTCACTGCATGGAGAATTCAATATTTTGGTCAAGAATATTGAATTCTCTATGCAATGTGTTTTTATCTATGTTTAAAATTTAAACACTCAGCTACTCACTAGTGACAGTATAGCTACTAGCTGTCAACTCTCTCTACTAGTTGAAAAATATATGATGAGTGGCTGACTAGTAGAGGGTGAGTTGATGGCTAGTAGCTATACTGTCACTAGTGAGTAGCTGAGTGTTTAAATTTTAAACATGGATAAAAACACATTGCATAGAGAATTCAATATTCTTGACCAAAATATTGAATTCTCCATGCAGTGACACCCTTGGTGTTTTTATCGGTGTTTCATTGGTAATTTCATTACATTATTCAACTATAATTACTGATAAAAACACATGTGATGTTTCAATCCATGTTTAAAAAGGAAATTACAGGTCCAAAATGCAGGTTATGATTACCACATGTGTTTTTGTTGGTGTTTCTATCTATATACACTGCATGGAGAATTCAATATTCTTGGCTGAAATATTAAAATTTATAACTGTATATTAATTTCATATATTACACAAAAATATTGAAACAATATTTCTAATATTCTTTCAATATTTGGGAATTTTTCAATATTTCTTCAATATACAGGATTATTGAAATATTCTTAAGAATAATGTTTTGATATTTTGGCCAAGATTCTTGAAAAAATATACAGTTATAGAATTCAATATTTTGGTCAAGAATATTGAATTCTCCACACAGTGATATAACACATAAAAACACCTCCAGTAATTACACATGTGTTTTTGTTTGTAATATAAATTGAATTACTTAATTATAACACAAACTAAATGACAAGCTGTGTTTACAGAAGTGTTTTTACCTGCATGTTTCCAAAACATGGATAAAATTACTTTAAAGTGTTTCTCCCCTGAAATTACCACTCAGCCACAGGAGCGAATACAGAATTCTCCATCCAGTGTGAATGACAAGTATAATCTGTTATAGAATCTGAAGGCAGATTCTTAGCAAGTCTAGTCATGTACCTCTATGTGGTGACTATAGGTCCTAAGATTGTAGCTTATTCAAGACTACTTGATGTTATGTCTCAAGCAGTTGGCTCTTTTTAGACAAGGTCAATTGTGAAGTGTTACTTAAAAATGGAGTCTTGCAAAGTGTGTGTTGGAACCTGTATATGGTGCAGTTTGTTGAGTTTCTCCTATAGAAACTTTAAGTGGTGTTGTTCCTATAGTGGAATAGTATCTGCTGGTGTTAGAAGCTAAAGTGTAGTAACCCTATCTACATTTCATGCTTTGTCTTCAGTTATGAGGTCTAGAGGTGTGAGGATGCCAACAAAGGTGAACTACTGCCTTCTTGGTTTATAGATAAAAGCTAGTGAGCAACAACCAATATTCAATACCACTGGCAAGGAGGTGGGAGGATGTTGTCTGCAAAACATGCATCCTCCCTCTTGCATGCCTGAGGCATGAGAAACCTTTGCTTCCATCACTTTTGGGCTACATTCCACCAGGAGGTAGGTCTTGGTCTTGGTCTCGTTGGTTTACTGAATTATATGCTTCAAGGTGTGGTAGTGAGAAGGTGTTAGTAGGTTGCTTGTGCAGGAGGTAGGGTGTACTTTCCTCCACCTGGAGGGTAGGAGGAAAGGAGGGTCTGATGACACCTTTGTCCTCCCCCTCACATGCCCAAGAGGCACAAATCCATGTGGCCAACTGGGCTACTTTTTATGGGAGAGGGATTGAAGTGCTATTGAAGTCTGCAAAGTGTCCTGTCTTGTGTACAAAGGCTAGGGTGGCATGGATGTTTAATGAGGATAGTGAGAGGAGGTAGCACTGCTGGGTGGGCATGTATTTAGGCCTTAAATACCTGTCACAAATACATCCCCGTTTTTAGCACTTTTTTTTTAAAGAATAAGAACACATGTCTAAATATGGACCAAAAAACCCCCTGATTTTAGCCTGTTTTTATACAGATTTTTTCATTCATGTTAGTGAAGAAGAAATGGTGGGAAAAACACATGTCTTTTGAAAGGTTTTTTGCCTGTGTATTTTCATCTCAAAACAAGGAATGTTTTTCTATCCCATTTTGTTGATCAAAAAAAGTCCTATTTTTATTCCGATAATACTGTCCCAAAGACACATGTTTTTAGAAGAATTTTTAGGGGTGGGTATTTATGGTACAAAGAATTAAAATATATCCATTTTTGTGCATGTTTTGCCCTACAAAAAACATTATATTATTTTATTGGAAAAAGGTAGCAAAAAACACATATATTTGGAACAATTTTTAGGAGAAAAAAACACTCTGATGTGCTCCCTGTCTCACTTGGTGCTGGATCAAGAATTTGAGACACTCAGAAAGGTATTTTTTGCATTTCATTTGCTTTCATCAACTGATTGGTGCTGATTTGTAGCTCCTACAAGGAGGGACCACAGAAAGCTCAGACGAACATGAATCTGTGATGTCATGGTGAGGCATCTTGGGCTGAATCCATGGCTTGAAGGCTCAGGGTACATTGAAAGTATAGGTGGAGACAATGTGTAGTACTTAACACCTAACAACTGACACCATCTTTATTGACCATTGGGTTTTCTGCCAGTGTCTTCTTAGTAACGTTCTGCTAGGATATGCCAAACATACAGTTTATCTGAGATTGTACTGAATTTCACCTCCTTTTTTCAAGAGCTAACTAAACAAGTGATTGGCTTGAACAGAAGGGTATGTATTTCTTTGAAGCAATTTTCCATCCTGGGGAGATGCAGTAATTACAGGATGGAGTACAAAGACCTGGTTTGAGATCTGTGTAATTCCAGATATTGATGAACATGTATGAATACTGGATTGGACACCTGTCCTTATCTTGTGAGACCAGAGGAAGATGTTCCTACTGAAAGCAAAGAAGCTCAGCCTTTTCTGGTGCACACATGATCAGCCTCTACATCGAGTCCCAAAGTCGAGTCTCACACAGAGCCTTTCATAGTGATGCACTGGTGAAGAGACGTCTGCATGCACAAAGCTAGAAATGCAACCATGTCAAAGACACTGATCACACCCACACCTAACACTACACACACAAACACTCCTTAGTTTGTGGGGGGATTTTAATGCAATAAAAGTGGCAAACCAAAGCAACTAAATTCTCAATATCTCTAAGATACATGTGAAGCGATAGTGCTTGTCTTGTATCTAGACTTTACTAAGTCCAAAGGTTTTATCTAAACAAGAGGAGTGATGTTCATCACTTGACCTAAAGGCAAAGGGCTTTCCAAACACTCCAGACATTGATAGACATAACCTCAACTGTCTAGCAATTGCATGCAACTCAAATAGTCACCAAATGAAACCACTAAACCTCAACACAACACTTTAAAACCTCGCATGCTAAACTGTAACCTTCACAAACACATGGAGAAGTGCCTACACTGATACAAAACTCCCAGAACTTCCACAAGAGCCACAGGGTTTGAACCTTTGCCAACCTGTGGAAATAACCCAGAAGAGTGAGCACTAACCAGACCAAAGGGTTTGAACCTCTGCCACCTGTAATGCCTCATGTCACACTAATGCCCTCAAGAACTCAAAAGGGTGACCTTCAAGACACCATACTCTCATTCTCTCACAGAGCGCAAGTCAAACTGAAACCAGACCTACTGCACAAAGTACCGCACTACTTTCTTATCCAAGTGCACAACTCAATTCACACAATAGGTATCTGATATGGGTTGTATTCTCTCTTGAAGTTACAAACTACACCAAGTGCTTGAGTGTGCAGCTGATCTGCTTTGCACTGTTACACCGGGGGTCCAAAACTTGTACACTATGTTTATGCTACTGTATTTATACATTATGCACTCTTGTTAGGATTGTGCCAATGGGATGGAGTGAACGGAATGCATGCCGTGGATTCTGTGGAGTGCATGGGGTTTGGCAAAGCTATTAGCAATGTCACCCTTGGGTCGAAGCCCAGAGAAGGATTATGGATGGAGTCCATGGGATTATGATCTCTAGGATCAAAGGTTAAGTCCAACGGTATTGGAGTCTGCAGACATAGAGAGATGGATTATGGCTTGAAGGCCAAAGAGAGTGAGGATGAGAGTATTGGGCTAAACCAAGTTGATATTTGAACTGAGGTATGTACTACTAATTGTACAGCTTATATACTAAGACAGAGTCCAACAGGTCAGGGCCTGGAATAGTGTAGGTGTGGCTAGAGTGATGTGAGCTGGAATGTTCTGTATCTAGAGGAGTCGAGTATTCCGTGGACTCCAATATAACACCTACTCGCTACCATGATGGGTTCTAGGTGTGATAAATGAAATATGTGAAATTAGTAAATGAAATAGGGATGTGAATATGGAATAGAAACCAGGATTTGGAATCTGATAGATTCCAATGATTGACTTGGATCTGGTGGAGTTGGTGATGGGCGAGGTCCAGTCGGCAGCATGATCGTTGAAGTGCCGTCTGTGTGCACAAAGCTAGAAATGCAACAGCGTCGAAGACACTGATCACACCCACACCTAACACTACACACACAAACACACTCTTTAGTTCATGGGGGGATTCTAATGCAATGAAAGTAGCGAACTAAGACAACTATATTCTCGATATCTCTAAGATACACGTAAAGTGATAGCACTCGTCTCGTATCTAGACTTTACTAAGTCCAAAGGTTATCTCTAAACAAGAGGCACAATGTTCGTCACTTGGCCTCAAGGCAAAGGGCTTTCCAAACACTCTAAACACCGATAGATGTAACCACAACTCTCTAGTAATCGCATGCAACTCAAATAGTCACCAAACGAAACCACTAATCTTCAACACAACACTTTAAAAACCTCGCGCGCTAAACTGTAACCTTCACAAACACATGGAGAAGCATCTACACTGACACCACACTCTCAGAACTTCCACAAGAGCCACAGGGTTTGAACCTATGTGCTCCAGAGAAACCCCATCCTACAAGCCAAAGGGTTTGAACCTTTGCCAACCTGTGGAAATAACACAGAAGAGCTAACACTAATCAGACCAAAGGGTTTGAACCTCTGCCGCCTGTAATGCCTTGCGTCACACGAATGCCCTCAAGAACTTGAAAGGGTGACCTTCAAGACACCATACTCTCGTTCTTTCACAGAGCGCAAGTCAAACCAAAACCAAAACTACTGCACAAAGTGCCACATCACTGTCTTATCCAAGCACGCAACTTAAATCACACAATATGTATCTGATATGGGTTGTATTCTCTCTCTCTCTCTCTCGAAGCTACAAACTGCTCCAAGTGCTCGAGCGCGTAGCTGATCTGCTTTGCACTGTTACACTGGGGGTCTGAAACTTGTACACTACTTCTATACTACTGTATTTATACATTATGCGCTCTACAAATTAATACAACCGGTTTTAGTACTATTTCCTGCTCGGATCTCAATCATCTGTGTCCCGTGCATCCTATTGAGCATGCCATCTCATAGCACATTGGTCAGAAGGTCAATTAAGATGCAGACTCGTATGATGCGCATGGTTGTGACGTCGGTTAGCAGTGTGCGCTGATGAGCCTGGTGGCTCTGTGCGCTCAGAGTTTGTGGGAAACATACAACAATTTTATCGATCTATTCATAGGCAACGCATGAAGTTCGTGAGCCATGATGCATAGGTCGGCTCCGACACGAATCACTGGCATTGGCCCGACACAATTAAACATACACGTCATACGCATCTGATGTGGCAAGATATGGTACCTAACACGTGACCAGACCCACGCGGTCATAGGGTCTCCCGACACGCACGTAGTATGTGGCAAAGAGGGACTTATAATAAAGAGAACTCCAGGTGCGCCGATGTGTGTACGACCCGACCAAACAAGTTCGCGAACTTGTGGCAGTAGTGACTGCGGAACGACTAACAGTTAGTAAGGTGGTCCTGCCGTTAGGCCTCGTTAGCCGGGCAGATAGATATCCATACGAGTGAGCTATCATAAGGAAGATAGCACAGTAATAGTGTTACGAATAAGTTCGCTATGCTCAATAAGCAAGTACTGCGGCTGACACCAGTAGATTACGCTGTAGTATAGAATAGTAGTATAAAAGTAACAAAGTATTCGAGCTAGAACAATAGAATATGCTTGGGACTACTACTCCCCCACACCATTGACCCAAACAAACTAAGGTCTTCACAGTCGAAGAACACATATACACAACGACTCAGTCGATACACTAGTGTGTTGCAAGTCCATCACGAACTTGATTACACTTGTGCACTGTATCGCTGCATGCCCGTTGCCTACTAGCTTAAGTCTATAACCAAAGAAGGGGAAACTCACCTTCATTGGCGCCCTCAGTCTTCCACCCACTACTAGCAAACTTCAAGGGTAATCCGAGATAGGATATTCACCCTTTAGTTACTGACACCCACAGATACCGTTCGATTCACTAAGAACGACACCAAACCCACTAGCGAACTTCTTTCACTCACTTAGTTCTCTAGTACTGACCCGTTACTCCAGTAACAACAGAACATTGTTAGCTTAGGAAGGATAGTCATTGCACGGAGGTGCCCGACTAGACTTGCTAGAACCTGCCTTCAGATTCTGTAAAATGGATACCACTTGCCATTCAACGGTATAGTTGTTTTCTGCCCGCAGGAGTCACTAGGTTCATCAGCACAGCACGTAACCTGCCACATGTTATCTCCTCGGAGCTCCCACCTATCAGGATTCGCTCCACTCATATTCTTCTATTGTCTTCCAGTCGGCAAGGTGACTGTCTTGGTGTCTAGACCTCGCACGCTTCGGCTGAAGTGTATTATCTCAGTTTTATCTGGACTTGGGCTTTCATTTTATGACATGTGTGAGTTGCCAGTTGATCCATGCCTTGCGCATCATAGATCAATGTCTCTCATAGTTCATTTACATCGCACGTGAATTCAATTATCTTTTTAGAGTATGCGTGCCACTTCATTTCAGTGCAGCTAGTATCAAACACTGGGCTCTCATACTTAGGATGACCATATCTTGTATCTCCCTAAGCTAGAGCATGCACTCTACCAATAGTCACTTTGAATATACATGGTATTATGTTTATTTCAATGCGCTCTTCTCTAATCTCTCTTATCTCAGTCGTGGGGCTTCACAACTTATGTATAATGTTATAAAATGCGAAATTACACGCATAAATGCCTAGCGGGTGTGTCATTGTTACAGTATCCCCCCCTTAGTGTTCTTGCCCTCAAGAGTGCAGATCCTGATGGCTGGGAGTGCCACATGGAATTTGTGAGTGTGATATCATGTGATTTTCACCTCTTGACTTGTTACCACCACCATCTCGGTGGTAGGATTATACTAGCTTTTCTCTTTCTCCATCGCTCTCTATGATGACCAATGCATACTGCTGGTCGCAGACTCCTGAGGCATATGAAGTGCCCGCCACCCCTGAGGATTTGGACATCGAGGGACTGTCAGTGTTCTACGCTGGCAGGGATAATGAGGAGGCATATCAGAGCGCCATGGAGGCTCATGAGGCATGGGCCACAGAAAAATTGAAGGCAGAGAAGGCCATGGCAGCCATGGAGGCTGCGCAGAGGAAGGCCCAAGAATGGTGACATGCTCGCAACATGTCTACCCATGTAATTTTGCGATATGTGTGAATACATACATTGTATAAGGGCTAGTTACTGAGGTAACCCAAAATACAGAAAGAGCGCAGTACTATATGCATAGAGCACAGTGTCAAACACACAGAGTGCAGTAATATATGTATGGAGCACAATTCAGAGTGGTGCACAGTACGGCCTTGAGTGACAATTAGTAAAGTACATGCTCTAACTTAGAATGATACTAGTTGAGGTCACACTAAGTATGAGAGCTCAGTACTTGATATTGAATCCACTAGAGGCAGATCAGATATGCGCTCTAATGAATTACTGAGAGACAGGCATGATACGAGGAGGATTGATCTAAGACACGCACTGTGCGCATATATAAAAATAGCCATACAGTCATTCACTGGTCACTTAGACCCTGAAATTTGATTGATGGCAGGAATATTTTTTTTTGCAAATGGCTAAAACCTTTTGTACTCAATATATACTACTACAATCTACTGAGTCTAAAAAAATTGGCAAAGCTGTATGTTAAGAAATGGTCACTACAGCGGATGGGTTTGGTGATGGTCCAAAAAAGGCAATCCCGGTCATCTTAGACCCCAGTCCAAAATCAGGCTACATCATCTCCCTTTATAGGTATCATCATTATTTAAGCTGCCAGCCATAGTTGTAAAACTGCTCTGGAGACTCACTGGAGGGTTTATTGGGGGTTGGAATATGTTTTTTTATGGATGGATACTGTTAACTTATTTATGTCATGTGATATATCCTAATAAGGGAATTTCTGTTGATGGCAGCGAGAATGCCTCAGAACATGGCGAAACACTACATAAAACAAACCTCAAGAGTCAAGAAAGTAATTATATATTATATATTATTTTTCAGAATTTTTTGAGGCTTGGAAAATGAGTGGAAGGTGAGTTCTGAGCCAGGGTCTAAGATGACTGGGGGGGTCTAAGTGACTGGTGAATGACTGTAGAGTGCATGCTCTAACTTAGTATGATACTTTATTGAGGTCACACTAAGTACAAGAGCTCAGCACTCGATACTGAATGCACTAGAAACAGATTGCATACACACTCTACAGCATTAATAAAAGACCTGCCTGATCTCCAAGAGAATTACATGACACAGTGATCTATGATGCACAGGGCCCCAATTGCACGGCACGTTGCGCGCGTGTCCCAAATAATGCCTAAGTATAGATAACTCAGAGAGAACCCAGTTTAGCCAAAGAGTGTTGACACGCTCACAAAGTGTCTATGCGTGTAATTTTGCAAAATGTATCAATACATGCCTTGCATAATGGCTAGGTACTGAGATAACGAAAGATACAGATAGAGCGCAGTGTCAAACACACAGAGTGCAATGATATATGTATGGAGCACAATATAGAGTTGCGCGCAGTGCAGCCTTGAGTGACAATTGGTAGAGTGCATGCTCTAACTTAGAATGATACTAGTCGAGGTCACACTAAGTATGAGAGCTCAGCACTTGATACAGAATGCACTAAGAGGCAGATCAGCCACGCGCTCTAAGGAATTGATGAGAGACAGGCATGATACTAGGAGAACTACATTGAGCTAAGATGCGCGTGCATATAGGAACATAGAAGTAGAGCGCATGAAAAGACGTGTGCTGCGCGTGTGTATGAATGTAGACATGGAGTGCAGTGTCAAACACACAGAGTGCAGTAATAGACGTATGGAGCATGATACCAAGTCACATGCAGTATGGCCTTGAGTGACAATTTGGTTGATGTCACACTAAGTATGAGAGCTCAGTACTTGATATTGAATACACTAGAGGCAGATCAGATACGCGCTCCAATGAATTGATGAGAGACAGACATGATATGAGAAGGATTGATCTGCCACGGTCATTGTGCACATATATAAAAATAGCCATAGAGCGCAGTGATATCAATATAGCACGCGGTATAACAATGCGTGCATGCATGTGCAAGTCTGAAGTGACTATTGGTAGAGTGCATGCTCTAACTTAGTATGATACTTCATTGAGGTCACACTAAGTACAAGAGCTCAGCACTCGATACTGAATGCACTACCAACAGATTGCATACATGCTCTGCAGACGTAATAAAAGACATGCCTGATCTCAAGAGAACTACGTGACACAGTGATCGATGATGCACAGGGCCCCGATTGCATGTCCCAAATAATGCCTCAGCATAGATAACTCCGAGAGAACCCAGTTTAGCCGAAGAGAGCAGTGCCTAGGCTTATCACAGGTATCCCCCACCAACCAGAGAAACCTAGAAACTCAACTTTAGAATAGGATACAGCCTATATGATTGGTTGTCAGTCCAGGTATACTCCGAGGAAATGACGAGTGACATGCCAATGCAAAGAGCGCAGTGCGAGTGGAGTCTCAACCATGAGGAAACAGAGTCTGGTCTCGAGATAGACCTCTTACCAAGTGTCCAGCCCTGGGCATGCTATAACAATGTGTGCGCGTTGCGAGGGATAATGTTCCGAGGTTCTAACAGTATTGTAGTAGGTTGTATCAACTTGTAGGATGTAAAAATGTATAAATACTGTAGTGTAGATGTAGTAGACAAGTTTCGAGCCCCTGGTGTAATAGTGCAAAGCTTTTCAGCCACGTGTTGTAGCACTTAGAGTAGTTTGGAACTTTGAGAGAGAATACAACCCATACCTGATATCTATTGTGTGAATTGAGTTGTGTGCTTACATAAGAAAATAGCATGGCACTCTGTGCAGTGGTTCTGGTTTTGGTTTGACTTGCGCTCTGTGAGAGAATAAGAGTACGGTGTCTTGAAGGTCACCCTTTTCAGTTCTTGAGGGCATTTGTGTGATGCAAGGCATTACAGGCAGCAGAGGTTCAAACCCTTTGGCTTGTCAGATGGGGTTTTCTCTGGATTGCATAGGTTCAAACCCTGTAAATCTACGATCGGTTAAAGGCTCGAGCATGTAGGTTCAAACCCTGTGGCTCTTGTGGAAGTTTCGGAGTTTCATGCCAGTGTAGACACTTCTCCACATGTTTGTGAAGGTTTCAGTTTAGCGTGCAAGGTTTTGTTAGTGTGTTGAGGTTATTAGGTTTCAGTTCCTGCTTAGAGTGCAGTTGTTTAAGTGGTGTTCAGTGGGTTATTTGTTGTGTGCTGTGTTTATTAGAGTCGTGAGCGACTGCTAGAGAGCTGTGGATACGTTTAATGAAGTTGTGTTTTGTTATACACCCTTGCCTTGAGGCCCAGCGATGGAAGTTGCACCCTCTTGTTCTTGAGAAAAGCCTTTGGACTTAGAGAAGTCTAGATATTATATAAGCACTATTGCTTCGTGTGTATCTTAGAGATATTGAGAACTCAGTTGTGTTGGTTCGCTACTTTCATTGCATTAGAATCCCCCCATGAACTTGAGCATGTTTGTGTGTGTAGTGTTGGGTGTGGGTGTGATCAGTGTCTTCGATGCTGTTGCATTTCTAGCTCTGTGCACTCAGATGCCTCTTCAATGGGTGAAAAAGCTTCATGAGTTGAAGTTGAAGAAGGGGAGGGAGGCTGCAGAGAAGCAGGCAGAGGAGGAGAGACTAGCAGGAGAGGTGGAGGAGCAGAGGATTGCTGCAGAGAAGAGGGCAGCAGAAAGGAAGAGGAAGGAAGAGGTGGTGGCTGTGGAGGCCGAGAAGAAATGGTTGGCTGAGGCAGATTACAAGGCCGCACAAACACGGTGTCTGCTGTGAGAGCAGACCAAGTTGGCGAGGAAGGCTGTGGGGGCCACAGCTGCTGCTGTGCAGGCTGCCGAGGGGGATGATGAGGAGACCACGGAGAATGCGGGTGATGAACAAGAGAAGGCATGGGAAGAGTTGCACTGGAGAAGGAAAGATAAGGGGAAGACAAAGGCGACATTGGTCGTGGCCATGGGCCCTTCAAAGAAGCGAAAACAGTTGACAAGATCGGTGGTGGAAGATAGTGAGGATGAGCGGACCGCAGGGCCATCGCAGGAGAGGCCTGCTAAGAAGGTGAAGGGGAAGGCTGTGGAGCATGGAGAATTCCACGGTTCCAGTAAGTGGACTTGTGACTTTGTTGTTTGTTTGCTGATTTTAGGTAGATAAATGTGGGCATTGTCAGGACGACGGTGCCCAATGTATTATGTCTGCAACAATGAGGTCCTGCAAACGATGCAGGATCTGCAAGGTAAAATGTTTGTGGACCAAGGAGGCGGAACTGTCGGTGCTGGAGGAGGTGGTTGGTTTGCTGCAGAGCTTCCATGCAAGGTTTGATGAACTGGAGGAGAGGCTGGAGCAGGTAGAAAAGGAGTTGGAATCTGTCAGAGGCCAAGTCAACAACTTGGTGGATGATTTCAAGGAGGGGGATGCCCTTGAGTATCCTCAGGATTTCATTCCAACGGCATCTGCAGAGGAATGGGAGGCCTCCTTGGAGGAGCTTAGGGAACTGAAGGGTGCAACACCTGAGGCCCTCTGTCGGGCCATGCACCTTCGACTTGATCAAGACATCGCCCAGGTGTTTCATGCATTCATGCACACCTGGTCTCCATGGAGTTCAATGGACAAGACCCCTTTGAGCTCATGAATGTGGAGTACTGGCATGGAGGCCATGGAGAAGGGGCATTGGATAGGGTCATAGCAGCCAGTAAGAGGTTTAGAGAAACTCGAACAGAGTTTTACTGCCTCAGAGGTCTTCGCATTGAGTGGGTGCTTTGGAAGGAGTATTTAAAAGGTGGTGAGGATTTTTTGGTTGAGGATTCTGAGGGGGAGTTGGATGAGAGCGAGGTGGCCAGGCCAGAGATGGCACTGGAGTCCATGGCTGAAGGAGTCCCTGGAATGGTGGACTTGGTGCGGCAGATAAAAGGGAAAGGAAAAGGAAAGGTGGTGGAAGGTGGAGAGGCTGGCAGATCCACAGATCCTTAGACTCCTTACTCTGTATATTTTTTGGATATTTGTAGATAGATAGATAGTAGAGTGTGCCCAGAGGGCATAAAATGTAGATGAAATTTCTTGATTCTTTGAAATGGTGTGAAGAAAATGTGAAGTCAAGAAAAGCATCCAACGGAGTCTGTTCCCAATTAGGCAATGAATTTGCAATATTTTTCCAGAATCAAATTTGAAATTGGGAAGCCAGATTCCAATGGGTACCGATGGGAATGATGATCAAGAAGAAATGGGTGAGGTCTTGACTGGGTGGGATCTTGCAAATGGTGACCTTGGATAATGGTCCTGGTTTGTCTGGGTAACGACGATGGAAGTCTTCAATGTAGTCTTCTGCAGAGAACTCAGTAGTGGGGATCCAGGCAAATTCTTCATCAGTACCTTCATAACCTAACCATTGGACATGGTAGAGGAGTGGACAGTGGAACCGATGGTCGAGCTTGGAATCAAGAATCTGTGTAATCTCGAATTGCTCTTCTCCGTCGACTTCCATGGGAGGTGGAGGTGGTTGGGTGCAATTAGGAATGGTATTGATTTCCATGGGTTCCAACTGTGAGACATGAAATACAGGGTGGATGGAATGGAGATCTGTGGGAAGTTTGAGTGTGAAGGAATGGGATCCAGGCTGAGCAATGATGTTGAACGGTCTGAGGAATTTCTTGGAGAATTTCGCAGTAGGGCGAGTAGTCCTGATGTGCTTGGAGCTAAGGAAAACCTTGTTACCTATTTTGAAGTCTGGAGCTGGGGACCGTCGCTTGTCCACTTGGGATTTGTAACAAGACTGAGCATGAGTGATTTTGTCTCTAAGGAATTGGTGAAGATCGTCGAGGTTGACTATGAAATTGCAGGCCCGGGTGGAGGCAATGTTGTGTTCAGGGTACACCATGATGTTAGGATGGTAACCCTTGTCAGTGAAGAATGGGGAGATTCCGGTGGAAGTGTTTGGAGCATTATTGTACATGAATTCAGCAATGGGTAGTAAGGTATCCCAATTGTCTTGTTGATAAGAACAATAGATACAGATGTATTGTTCGAGGGTTTGGTTAGCATGTTCAGTTTGTCCATCGGCTTCCAGGTGATAACCGGAAGTGAAGTGAAACTCCATATCAAGAGATTTAACAAGGGCACGAGTGAATTGGGAGACAAATTTGGAGCTGCAGTCGGAAGTGATGTGATTAGGAACACCATGCTTGGAGAAGACATGGGTGACAAAGAGCTGAGCAAGCTCCGAGGAATTGACGGTGTTGTGAGTGGGAATGAAAATGGCTTGTTTACTTGCATGGTCAATAACGACAAGGATGGCAGTGAATCCATTGGATTCTGGGAGCTGTTCAATGAAGTCCATGGAGATGGAATCCCACGGCCGTTCTGGTACAGGCAAGGGTTTGAGTAAGCTGAATGGATGGTGTCTAGGTGTTTTGTTACGACCACAGGTAGTACACAATTTGACATAGTGGTGAATGAATTCACGCATCTGTGGCCAGGTGTAATTCTGTTGGACTAATTCGAGAGTCCTGTTTTGACTGAAATGACCTGCCAAGATGTGGTCGTGATTGTTTTGAAGGACATGAAGGCGGAGGTCCACAGAGTCTGGGACATAGATGCGATTGTCCAGGCGGAGTATTCCTGACTCGTCCACAGACCACTGGGAAGGATTGGAAGGGGAAGAAGCAAGGTGGAAGCCTTCAGTCACCATGGAGTCCATGGGTTGTGTGAGCTTGATGTCAGAATGCAATTGGTCTACATCCATGATTGCACTAGCACAGAGTATGGGACCTTCAAGAAAAGTAGCATGGAGAGAAGCAGAGAGTTGCTCTTGAGTAAATACAGGGTGGAAATTGTGAGGATTGACTTGAGCATATTGACTATCCCCCTCTTTAGGGTAGACGTCCCATCATCTAGTGAGTGCATCCGGTTTCCCACCTAATTTTCCTGGATGGAATCAGATAACAAGGTTGAACTGGGAAAGGAATTTGGACCAATGGACTTGTTGGCATGTAAGGACCTTGGTAGTAGAGAAGTACTCAAGGTTCTTGTGATCAGTGACAATGTTGATGGATTCCATGGAGCCTTTGAGGTAATGATGCCAGTATTTAAAGGCTTCAAAGATGGCGAGAAGCTCTTTGTCATGGGTATCATAGTTGAGTTCAGCTCTGTGGAGACTGTGGGACAAGAAGGATATAGGGTGAATTTCCCCATCATCAAGATAGATGGAGAGGATAACAGCAATAGCATAGTCAGATGTATTGGTTTCCATGACAAGTTGATGGTTGGGAATCCAATGGGTAAGGATAGGAGCATGAGTGAAAGCCTGTTTCAACTTGTTGAATGCAGCTAAGCATTTGTTGTTGAATTTCCATGGAATACCTTTGCATGTAAGATGTGTTAGGGGTAGAATGATCTTGCTGTATTCATAGATGAAACAGTGGTAGAAATTGGCAAAACCAAGAAATGATTGGATATCTTTGACCTTCCATGGGATCAACCAGTCAACAATAGCTTTGTCTTTGTCTTCAGCCATTTGTAAGTCTTCAGGAGAGAGGATGTAGCCTAGATATTCCATGGAATCCTGATTGAACTCACATTTGGAGCCCTTGCAGTAGAGCCCATTGGCTCAAAGTCTGCATAGGACTTCACATATGTTTTTTCAGTGTTCTGCAGGATCGTCAGAGTAGATGAGGATATCATCGAGGTACACGACAACAGAGACATGGAGCATGTCTGCAAAAATGTTGTTGATGAAGCATTGGAAAGCCATGGGAGCATTGGTGAGGCCAAATGGCATGATGTGCCATTTGAAGGACCCATAGTGGGTGCAGAATGTGGTTTTCCATTCATCTCTATCGGCAATACAGACTAGATGGTAGGCATGGCAGAGGTTGAGTTTGGTATATATGCACACGGAACATGTGGAGTCAAGAAGATCGGATATGAGAGGAAGTGGATAGCAGACCTTTTTCATGATTTTGTTAAGGCTGTGGAAGTCAACACAGAGTCTGAGTTCACCAGTTTTCTTTTTGACGAAGAGTACCAGAGCTCCATGGGGAGAATGTGAGGGAGAAATGAAACCATTATGGATGTTATTGTCGATAAACTCGCATAAGGCTTTGAGTTCGGATTCGGAGAGGGAATAGATGGGACTGAGCGGAGGTGAGGTGCCTTCCTCAAGGTTGATTTTGAGATCATAAGGAGGATGCTCGGGGAGTTTCTCTGAGAGAGAGTCACTGAACACATCGGCAAAGTCATGATACTCTGGTGGAACATCAGACAAATCCGGCAGAGCCGTGGAAGCAGCCTGGCCACTAACACCTAGCATCGAAGGTTGGAGTGTGTACTGTTGTGCACCCTCTTCTGTGCAAGTTCGAACTAAAGCAGCCATGGAAATGATAGATATTTTGGGGGCAACCAAAGCGGAAAATGATGGGATGGACAGGTATGAGTAGATAGGCTCATATGCTGGCGGAGTCCATCAAGATCTCGGAGGTGGTTTGGATAGGATAGGACCTGAAGGGTCCTTGCAAGCTTGCACTGTTGTGTTGGAGGCCACAGAAACGTCTGGAGGAGATGCACCAAATGGCTTTGAGTGGAAAGTGATACTGTGCTTTGCCCAGTCAATCAACGGATTGTAGCAGGAGAGCCAGTTGTATCCCAAGACGAGGTTACAAGATGAATCAAGATGTGTGATGTAGAAGTCAATAGAAATGATATCTCCTGATGGGAATCATATGGAGAGAATAACAGATTGTGAAATGTGAGATCTGGTGGAGCCATCAAGAAGCCAAAGTTGAACAGGAGGAATGGACTTGGTAGGAATATTGTGATCATTCACATACTTTGAGTTGATGAAGCAATGGCTGGAACCAGAGTCAACTAGAGCAAGAAAACATAGGATAGTGGAGATAGGAGATCTGGAGCTGACTTCACTGGATAAGGATGTGGTAAGGGAATGGTTGGAAAGAGCAGCGGTGTTGAGGGTTACGATCTCTGAGGTGCAATGACAGTCAATGCAACCCTGTTCTTGCATGGAGGAATCAGGGTTGCTCTCTATTTTTCCGACTCTGAAGGAGCCAAATCAACAGAGGTGGGAGTAGGGTCAGAGACCTCAGCTGCATGGCCACATGTGGAAGCTGCAGCTTTTCACTTGTTGCAATCTTCAGTCTTGTGCTTATTGCCACAGAACATGCAGAGGTCATTCTTGCAGCGGTGTTCCTTTTCCTCGGGTGTGAGCTTACCATCCTTGCCTAGCTTGTCAGCATAGGGCTTCTTGGAGGCACCCGTGGAGCCGGAGGAGGAGTAGGTGGATGAAGAACCCACAGTGGAACCATAGGATTTCAGGGCCATGGAGTTGTATGAAGAGCTCGAGTTAGAACCTGAACCCTTAGGTTTGGAAGTGGAGAAGGTGGAGGGCTGGTCACAGTTTTCTCTGGAGACCTCAGCTTTCCTAGTCCAGTAGCAAGTGTCAAGCTCCTGGGCAAGGGTACGCATGTCATGGAGGTTGTTGGGTTTTCCGTGGTGAGCCATGTCATCCTTGATCTGTGAGCAAAGTCCGCAGTAAAAAGCATGATGGAGGGAGTTGTCGCCATAGCCTATGATAGTGGCATGTTGATTGAAGCTGACTATGTACTTCATGATCCTGTCTCCGTCATGCATCCAAAGATTTTTGAGTTCATCTTCAGGTCTCCGACGGCATCAAACAGACCAAAATTGGTACAGAGCTCTGAAAGGAAGGCGGCATAGGAATACACCCAAGCGGGAGGATTGGCTTGGTTGGGGTGGAGGATATCTGGTTCAAACCAGTCAAGGGCAACACTGGAGAGGAAGGAAATGGCATAGTTGACTTTGGCGGTATCTGTGGCAAATGTGTTGGGCCTGTCATTAAGGTTCAACTGCAGGGAGACGATGAACACCTTGAGTTTCCATGGGTCTGCTCCATCAAAGGTGTCTGGTTCCTTGACTTTGGTATGGACTGCCTGCTGAGGAGGATTGTTGACTTGGCAGGTGAGGCTGTGGAGGAGGTCCATGAATTCCATCATGAGGCAATTTTCATCATTGGGATCAGGATTGGGAGGATTAGGAGGGTTACCACCTGGTCTGCCAGGACCCCCAGGGCCACCTGGATTTGGTGGGCCATCTGGTGGACGACCGGGGCACCGCAGATTGCATGGAATGTGATTGCTAGGGAGATCAGGCTCACCGTCACTGTCACTGGGGTCCCCATTGTCACTGTCTTCCTGGACTGGGAAGGTTGGCTGCATGGGTTGATTGCACAGGGTGTCTGGGATGATGCTTCGATAACTACCCCAGCTGTTTGAACTAGTGGATTCCACAGAGAATGGGTTGGGAGTGATGTTGACATTGGATTGGCAGGCAGTGAAACCACTGTGATTGTAGGTTTCCCTATGGGGGTGCTGTGCAGAGGCTGAGTCCTCATCAAAGAGGTTGTCATCCTCTTTTGATGTGGAGGCGGGAATGTCATGCATGGAGAGACATGATATGGGTGGAGCTGTGGAGGACGATTGAGTTTGTGAGGGTTCAAGGGTTGTGTTAGACATTCCTAAAATTTTTGACTCAAGGGTTTGAGTTTGAATATACTGTTAGGATCGTGCCAATAGGATGAAGTGAATGGAATGCATGCCATGGATTCCGTGGAGTGCATGGGACTTGGCAAAGCTATTAGCAACGTCACCCTTGGGTCAAAGCCCAGAGAAGGATTACAAACAGAGTCCATGGGATTATGATCTCTAGGATCAAAGGTTAAGTCCAATGGTATCAGAGTCCATGGATGTAGAGAGACAGATTATGGCTTGAAGGCCAAAGAGAGTGAGGATGAGAGTATTGGGCTAAACCAAGTTGATATTCAAACTGAGGTATGTACTACTAATTGTACAGCTTATATACTAAGATGGAGTCTGACAGGTCAGGGCCTGGAATAGTGTAGGTATGGCTAGAGTGATGTGAGCTGGAATGTTCTGTATCTAGAGGAGTCGAGTATTCCGTGGACTCCAATATAACACCTACTCGCTACCATGATGGGTTCTAGGTGTGATAAATGAAATATGTGAAATTAGTAAATGAAATAGGGATGTGAATATGGAATAGAAACCGGGATTTGGAATCCAACGGATTCCGATGATTGACTTGGATCCAGTGGAGTTGGTGATGGGTGAGGTCTGTGGAGTCTGTGGCATGATCATTACAACTCTACAAATTAATACAACCATTTATAGTACTATTTCCAACTTGGAGTTCAATTGTCTGCATCCCACACATTCCATATGAGCATGCCATCTCTTGGCACATTGGTCAGAGGGTCAATTAAGACCCAGACTCGTATTGTGCACATAGTCGTGACGTCAGTTAGCACTGCATGCAGCGCATAACCTGCCACTTGTTATCTCCTCAGAGTTCCCACCTATCAGGATCCACTCTGTTCATATTCTTCTATTGTCTTCCAGTCAGCAAGGTTACTTGCTTGACATCTAGACCTTGCATGCATTGGCTGAAGTGTAGTATCTCAGTTTTATCTGGACTTGGGCTTTCATTTTATGATGTGCATGAGTTGCCAGTCAATCCATGCCTTGCATGTCATAGATCAAGGTCTCTCATAGTTCATTTAATATCATGCATGTATTCAATTATCATTTTAGAGTACATGTTGAGGAGGTGTCTGAGTGCACAGAGCTAGAAATGCAACAGTGTCAAAGACACTGATCACACCCACACCCAACACTACACACACAAACACACTCAAGTTCATGGGGGGATTCTAATGTGATGAAAGTAGCAAACTAAAACAACTGAATTCTCAATATCTCTAAGACACATGCAGAGTAATAGCTCTCATATAATATCTAGACTTCTCTAAGTCCAAAGGCTTTTCTCAGAACAAGAGGTGCAACTTCTGTCGCTGGGCCTCAAGGCAAGGGTGTATAACAAAACACAACTTCATTAAACATCTCCACAGCTCTCTAGAAGTCATGCACAACTCTAATAACCACAGCACACTACAAGTAACACCCTAAACACCACTTAAACAACTGTGCTCTAAGCAGAAACCAATTCCTAATAACCTCAACACACTAATAAAACCTCGCACACTGACACGCTCGCAAACTGTCTATGCGTGTAATTTTGCAATATGTATCAATACATGCATTGTATAATGGCTGGTTACTGAGATAATGAAAGATATGAATAGAGCACAGTGCTATATGCATAGAGCGCAGTGTCAAACACACAGAGTGCAGTGATATACGTATGGAGCATGATATAGAGTTGTATGCAGTACAGCCTTGAGTGACAATTGGTAGAATGCATGCTCTAACTTAGAATGATACTAGTTGAGGTCACACTAAGTATAAGAGCTCAGCACTTGATACTGAATGCACTAGAGGCAGACAAGACACGTGCTCTAAGGAATTGATGAGAGACAGGCATGATACTGGGAGGACTACATTGATCTAAGACATGCGCTGCATGTGTATAGGAAAATAGACATAGAGTGCAGTGTTATCCACAACATGCCAATTCAACACACACTGACATGCTCTCAAAGTGTTTACCAATGTAATTTTGCGAAATGTATCAATATATACATTTTACAACATCCTGGCATCAAGATAACAAAGAATAGGAATAGAGTGCAGTGGAATATGAATAGAGCACAGTGTAATACACACAGAGCGCAGTGATATCCACATTACATGTGATACAACATGCACACATATCAGTCTTGAGTGACGATTGGTAGAGTGCATGCTCTAACTTAGAATGATACTGTTTGAGGTCACCCTAAGTATAAGAGCTCAGCACTTGATACTGAATGCACTAGAAACAGACTAAGTATGCACTCTAACCTATAAATCTGGGGGAAACTACATGACCCATTGATCTATGACACACAGGGCACAGATCAATTGGAGAGTCATCCGCGTGTACAAAATGATGTCTAAGAATAGATAACTCTGAGGGATCCCAATTTGGCCACAGAGCGCAGTGCCTAGGCTTACCGTGGGTATCCCCCACCTACCAGAGAAAACTAGAAACTCAAGAATAAATGAGGATACAGCCTATATGACCTGCTGTTACTCCTGGTATCCTCCGAAGAAATAACAAGTGACATGCCAACATATTGAGTGCAGTGCAAGTGGAGTCTCAACCATGAGGAAATAGAGTCTGGTCTCGAGATAGACCTCTGACTGAGTGTCTAGTCCTGGGGATGCTATAACAACATGTGTGCATTGCAAGGGACATTGTTCCGAGGTTTTAGCAGTAGTGTATTAAGTTGTACCGACTTGTAGGACATAGAAATGCATAAATATGATAGTGTAGATATAGTAAAATAGGTTTCTGACCCCCCATGTAATAGTGACAAGCTTATTTGATACATGCGTGATCCTTTGGAGCTGTTTGAGCCTTGCACTTTGTCCATTAGTGATGAGTCAGAGGTGTTGAACCCCAATTGTGATGGTGCAAGAGATAATAGCTACTCGCTCTAGCACTGGGAGCTGTTTGTAACTTTGAGCAAGAGAATAGACATCTTTGATATCAATTTGAATGATTTGAGTCGTGAGCATGGCCGATAAGGCTTGCAGGGTACTCCATACTTAAGTTGCATTGATTGTTTGACTTGCACTCTGTGTTGGGATTGAGAGATTCATGTCAGTGTAGGCACTTCTCTATTGTTTGAGGGTTTTGTGTGATGCGAGGCATTACAGGTGGCAGAGGTTCAAACCCTTTGGCTTAGTTAGTGCTCGCTCTGTGTTATTTCCACAAGTTGGCAAAGGTTCAAACCCTTTGGCTTGTCAGACAGGGTTCTCTGTGTTTGTTTGTGTTCTCTGGATCACATAGGTTTGAATCCTGTGGGTCTACAATCAGTTAGGAAACTCGAGTGCATAGGTTAGAATCCTGTGGTTCTTGTGGATTGTTTAGTAGGAATTGGTTTCTGTTTTGAGCGCAGTTGTTTAAGTGGTGTTTAGGGTGTTATTGGTAGTGTGCAGTGGTTATTAGAGTCCTGCGTGATTCCTAGAAAGTTGTGGAGACATTTAACGAAGTTGTGTTTTGTTATACACCCTTGCCTTGAGGCCCGGCGATGGAAGTCGCACCTCTTGTTCTGAGAAAAGCCTTTGGACTTAGAGAAGTCTGGATATTATGCGAGAGCTATTGCTCCATGTGTCTTAGAGATATTGAGAATTAAGTTGCTCTGGTTTGCTACTTTCATTGCATTAGAATCCCCCCACGAACTTGAGTGTGTTTGTGTGTGTAGTGTTGGGTGTGGGTGTGATCAGTGTCTTTGATGCTGTTGCATTTCTAGCTCTGTGCACTCAGATGCCTCTTCAGTGGACATGAAAATATGATAACAAGAAGAAGACTGACCAACTTGGGGTCATGACAAGGACCAGTGGGAGCACCAGCAGGATGACCTTCAGTTACCTGGCTGTGCTCGCTCTGGATCCACCCAGTGATAGCCTTGAGCACCTTGCGAATAAGTTGCTTTCATGCATTGGTGTGGCATTCCTTCTCAACTGTGGTACAAGCATGAAAGACAGAGTCCTTGAGCTCTTTGTCTTGGCTAAGCTCCCACTTGTAATGATCAAGATAACCCTATTATGCACGCAGTCAGTATTGAATGGAAAGAATAATGTGCAAGACTCACAGTATACTCCTGGAGCTGATCAAGATTATCGTTTCCAGTGGTAGCTGGGTTCTTGCATAACGACATGATGACTGCTTTTACTACTAAGAAAGAGGGAGTCATGTTTAGAGATTGAAGAATGGAATGAGCTGTTAAGCAAGAGAATAGTTGTTTGGGTGAATGAGGTTTGGGATAATGTCTCCCTTGCATATTTGACAGCTTTTATACACAAGTGCATGAAGTGCACGGTTGAATACTTAACAGTAAAAAGAGAAAATTTCTGAAAGTCAAAATATGGACTTAGCAATGAAAGGGCTGGTGACGGTGCAGGTGTGCAATGGTACAGTTACTCACACTTATAACACTCTATGACACTAACCCAGCAAGTTCGTGGGGGCAGAGGAACATCTGTTATGTAGAACTTTGTACTTTATTAGATTTCCGGGTTGCAATATAGTTGGATTTTAAAGGTCTGTTCTGACCGGGTAGGATTTATTCTTGTTTATCAGTAATATGAAACATGAGTATCTACTGAGATACCAGATTCTGCACTGAGTTGCAAGAATCTCCGAACCGGGCTGACTGACTGACTGGCTCTGAGGTACAACTTTCAATACTGATTCTGACTCTTTCTGAGGGTACTTGCTAAAGCGAACTTAATTGTGATTTACTTTCAATTCTATTGAGTCTAGGACTCGAAGCTCTAACCTAAATTCCTGTGGGTATTACTACCGTAGCTGGGGGCCAGGAAACTTGACCCGGCGACTATTTACTACCTACTTTTATACTACCTGGTATGTCTAATTAGGATAAATAAAACTGCAGGCTACTATTACCTGATATCTAGTAATCCTACTACACTACTTACTTAAAGCTTGGTAAGAAGGCGCGATCACACCATCAATCAGGTCATATTCCCTTACCGGGTAGGTCTGGACCCGTACCCGACCTATAGACTGCCTATGAGCAAATGTGCGCAGCAGTTATTGGCTCATACCCGTGCTATGACGCATACTCCTGGGTAACCCGCAGCTTACCAGGTAGAACTCGTAGTTCTAGCCTAGCTACCGGGTAATCTCCATGCTTTTGCCATATTTGGACTTGGTAACACGTTTATCGTCCTGCCGTACTCAGCCATCCGAATCACATGGTACCGTGCCTGGGCATGTCATTCTTTCAATAATTAAGAAGGCCTACCTCGACACATGGAGTGCTTCGGTGGTTTCCATTAATTCCTGGTATGTTCGTGACCCGGTATGTTTATATGACTCTTGCCTGCCTTCTAATCTTTCCAGGTTACTGTGTTCTTACTAGGATGTTACTTTCTGATACTTAGCGATACTGGTAATACTCCAAAATGCAATTTTATTAGGGTTACATGGCTGAGCACTTTTTAGGCACATTATCTCCCCCTAACTGAAATACCAACTGTCCTCAGTCGTTACCAGGCAAGGATCGGAGAGCACTTAGTACAAGCGGCAAGGCCCCTTCCCTTTTCAGAAAATTTTCTCATCGGCATCACGGCACACGGGCCGTAGTTTCTGACATGCATTTACAAGTCCTTACTGGTACGCGATGCGGGATTCGTGAAGTTTTCCTGGAATACCAGATGTGATTCCAGGGAGTACTTGAAAATTTTCATCATTCATACTCTGGTCCGTACTTTCACTTGCTCTCTGACTACGTCGAGCCCCAGCTCCGTAGTACCGTTTCTTCATTTTCCATCCGCTTTTACTTGCTATCCTTACTTGTTGTTTCATGACCATGGTTCGCCTATCCAGTGGAGTGCATGCCGCTCTGGAATCCTCATTTAAAAAGGAGCCCGTACTCTGGGACGCCAACCAATGCACCTCCTACTCTGGCAGAGACCTTGTCAAAAAGGTCGACCGGATCCATTCCGCAATGGTGAGCGCTTATTCTTTCTTGACCTCAGGACAACAGTTTTTAATTGTTCCCCAGTGTCAATTTGTTCTGGAAGCTGAAAGACCGTGGCCTGAGGACGTACAGGCTTTCTTTGCCACAATTTCCAAGAATCTATTTGATATCCTGGCAAAGCTGCGCCTAGATGCATGGCAACAATGGTCACTCGCTCTGGTGACCGCCGAACATATTATCACCCAGGTAGTTCCTTCTGTACATTCTGAAGCCATCCCTGACCTTCTTTCTTTTAGTATGGGGAACGTTCCATGCTTCCTGTCCGTGAACCGAGTCCCGAACCCTCCGTGAGCGATGAAGATGGATCTCCAAGTCCTACGCCTCCTCCAAAATGTCCGAAAACATCCGCCAGCTCTTCAAAAGGTAAAGGGAAAGAGACGAAGCCTGTCGTCAAAACGGACGTTCGACAGTTTGGACCACCGGGTAAAAGGGCCCGACAAACCAGCAAACTGGCACCTCTGCCAAAGCTATCTTACACGCCCTTTGTAGACGTGCCTAAGATTACTTCCAAGGCTGTTGCCCCGAAGACAGAGACGAAACCCACAGCTCGAGGCAGTCGAGCGAAGACGACAGGTTCCCCTACTCCTGGAGTTTCTGCTCCGCCTGCCAAGAAGACTAAACCGGTAGTTGTCCATAAAGGCAGGGCATGGGGCCGTAATGTGGTTTGTCTGTCCTGTTTATTTCTTTTAATTTTTGCTAACTTCCGAGTTTCCTCCAGCCTGAAGAACCGATTGACGATATGCTCGACCGCATGTCCCCTCCCCCCGCTACGCTGGCTGAAGAGATTACCAACATGGTTGATAGTCACGAGATGATGCCAGTGACGATGGAAACACTGTTACAGTGTACTACTATGGACCTAGCCATCGTCGGGGTCCTCAAGGTCCCTCCTTCCGGCGTGAGTTCATTCATGCTTACTAAGTTCCTTTTGCTTACTGGACATGTCGCAGAGCCGTTCTGAGTGTAGCTCCTGTGCAACCAAGCACATCTCCTGAAAACATGAGAACCGAACCGCTTCTTGCCCTGGTTGCAAGAAGACCGGGTTTTGTTCTTGCGTGTTTGATGCCGATGTCCTCTGGGACGTTAAGGAGCGCATGTTCCGGGTCAACTACAGTTGCAACTCCCGTGAGTGGCCCTGTTCCAATTTTCTTTATTCCACATTCTTACTTGTTCCTAGTCCTCAAATTTCACGAACGGTGCTTCTGGGATGCCGACGACAACGTTGCCACCTGTATCGTTCAATTGCAGAGGGTGTACGAGACCCGAGCCACTACTTTTGCAAACATTGTGCGAGCACTGGACCAAATTGAGTGCGACCATGATACTGACGCCGTGCTCAAAGTCACCCGCAAGTACCCCGTCAGCTGCCGTCTGTTTATCGAGATGGGTTACCAGGTTGGCGAAGAATACCAGGAGATAGATGACACGGTGCAAGCCAAAGCTGCGTCCATACCCGACTTTGCCAGGGCCGCCAGCGTACCTCCATCACCATGATCATCGAGCCGGCGCTGTCTCCTATCAAGGAGGAGCTGGGTCTCGTCGTTCCCTCACTACTACTGGGGAGCACGATTGAAGTCGTACCGGATAGTGATGATGCCGTCATGATCCTCAACTCCCTGGCCAAGGTGGACAACCTCCTTCATAGGGCTTCGGATGCTTCTTCAGTGAGTACTCTCACCTATCCTCATATGACTTGTTACTAATGCTTTCTTAAGTCGACCTCTCATTTGACGAAAAGGCCTCGCCATGCTTAGGAGGACGGTCCCTTGTTTTCGACAACAGTCGACTTGGGAGAGAACAGTGAACGAGCAGCGAGAATGGACTTGATCCACCCTGCTCCCGTTCTCTTTTGTCAACTTCGTCGTCTGCTGGTTGGGTTTCTCGTCTTTTAACACTGACTTTTACATACAATGCCCGGACTCATTGCTTCATAGACATGACTTAGTAGTTACTTTAGTTGTAGTAACGTGGTCCTCTGTCTCTATTCTGTACTTTTGTGTTTTGTAAACACAACAACATGCAATACTTGTCTTACCCCTTTTATGGGGCCATTCTACTGCTTTCCTTGAGAGACACGCTTATGACTTTCAAGAAATTTTGATCTTGTCTAATTCGATCAGGATCTGAGGCGCGCTCGGCAAATCCCTAGGTTTACAGGGTCAGGAATATTAAGTCCCAAAACGGTAGGTCTCGTTCAAATTCCAAAGTCCTGACTGCTATAAAAGCTTGCCCGGTTGACTTCAAATCTTCCAGATGGGGCACTTAGACTACCCAGGTGGTCAATTCCTTGGCCACTCCTTTGATAGCCCACAAATCGCTCAATGGATTGCCTGAGACCGTCATTTGCTCTTGCGGGAAGCCCGGCGGCAATTTCCTCGTATTGTCGACTTTGACACGCTTGCCAGGTTACTCCAACCCAAAATACAAGATCTTATTGACTTGGTTCATCCCTTCCTGGTATGCCCACTTTTTACAGTCTTTCCCTTCTGGCTTGTTAACTAGCCTTCCCAGCAGATTGCACATGAGCAGTTCTATCCCTGTGATGAAGATCCTGTTTCGTTGCGATTCCTGGCTATAGTCACTTCTCTAGTCAACAACCTCAGCCCGGCTTTTCAATCCGAACATTGGTTTGCCTGGAAGGTGCGCGACACTCGTCGGATGATGATGTTGGTCCGGGTTCGTGTCTTTTCTATGCGTTCTTCGCCAGGGATCCTTACTGGTTATTTCAGATGACTGACCTTTGTTTCGAGCCCTCTGACTTGTTTCCCGGTGAAGTTTCTGTGCCATCTTTGGGTATCCTTTCCGCAAGGTGTCCCCGGCTGCGTTTGACTCCTACTGGTGCATTCAAACAGGGACTCAACTGGTTCCATTTTCATATGCTATCTCTTGCAGAGGATATGACCCAGAAGTCGGTATGTCTATGGTCACCTGGTCGACAATATTTCAATTACTAAATTTTTCTCGGGTAGCCCACTCCTGAAGGAACTGCCCATCCCTTTGATATAAATGAGTACCTCTAGCTGTAATTAGCTTAGATACTCCTGTGCTCGCCATATTACCTTGGTTGGAGCACCTTTAGTATTTGAAATACAGCCATATTACGAGTGAACATGTAATCTGTTCCTACAATTTGACAAGTCATGATTTTTCATCATTTCCTTTTCCCAGTGAGCCCTTTTCTTAAATACTCTAAGTGTCTGCTCGTTTCCCTATGTCTTCCCCGTTCTATGTGTTCTCTTTTGCTAAAAAGTGAATGCCTGACTTTGATCATAAGCTGGGCAACCTTTCCGCTAATATAGCTGCCGATCGTCATTGTTTACTTTGTTGGGTGCGCAATCGTTATCCAGAGATTCTGGATTTCTCCGTTATAGCATACTGGAGTCAGCCGGAACTGGCTTCACTGATCGGTCTCGTACATCCCTTCCTGGTAAGTCAAATTTATATTCAACTATTACCCAGCTGAGGTAATTGATTGCCCATCAGTGTGCTCATGTCCAACATTTCCTGCATGATACTGATCCCATGGCTGTGCACTTTCTCTTGTCCATCACCATCGCTGTCAACAACCTGGGTCCTTATTTTATTGACACCAACTGGTCGTGCTGGATGATTCGCGATGTGCGCTGCCGGGCTCTGGTTTTCAATATATCCAGACTTTCTTTCCATTGTTGATTCTTACTGATGTTTTTCTCAGGAACTCGGTGGTTTATTCGGCCCAGATGACCAGTTTCCTGGTGATGAGGGTCTTCCTTACCCTCGATACAGTTCCAAGCTGTTTTTCCATGTTGAGCCCGTCCTTTTAGGTGAGTTCATGGCAGTGGGTCTTAATGTGATTCAACTTGGTCCTGAAACCTTGCCATCCTGCATCAATGCTGCTTTTGAGCTGGTAAGTATTTTCGTTGTTCCATTATTACCGGGCACCTTATTTCCCTGCTGACAGCTGTATTTGGCTGGCACCTATCCAGTCTGTTACCTTCCCGTTCTGGCTCCAGAGGAGTCCATATTCCATTTGAACTCTTATGTGTAGTGTCGTTATTCCTCTGTAGAGCCAAAACTTGAATAGAAATAAAATCCCAATAACTCTAAGTTTTTCGCCAGGTTGTTTTCTGTTCCTAAGTCCAGATGGGTCCTGTCAGCTGTCATCTGCCTGCAACCTCAAGGTCTTTTCAGGTAGAACAATTACAGTGTTCGGGACTCCATTTCCGGTTCCTAGGTGCTTCTTGCTGATGCCTCGTGTTCTTATTCCAAATCTGTAGCGGTAACACACTTTTCTCAGCTATTCTTTCTTCCTGGTTCAGTAGTTTCCCATGCCTAGTCCAGTTTACTTGCCGGACAGTTGCGAAAATTGTTATTTTCACATTTTCCTACTTATCTCCCCCAAACTGAAAACTGCCTGTCCCAGGCAATCCTTCTGTGGGTATAGATAATTCCGGGAATTTAAATAACTAACTCCGGTGCTGACTAAGACTTACAAACCACATTCTAGCTCTGTCCGATCGTGTTTTGATCGTTTAAGTGAAGTCATAAGTGTCATGACCGCATCTCCCATAAGCAAATCAATTATCCTGGGTTGCATAATCACTTCTAATAATTTCACTAAGTCGGGCCCAGCAGCCTTCAAAAACCAGAAATCTTTTCCATAGAATTGACACACATTTTCATGGTGCCAGAATCTGTGGAGATTGCTCGTTTCAAGGCAGCTCTTGGGCTATTACGTTGCCGGGTGAAGAATGGGACATATCTTCCTACCATTCCTACTGAGTTACCCAACCTGGCTGATGGAACTCCCGACATCGATGCTATTCTGACCATCGACCACAAGAACCTTCGTTTCCTGGAGGGAATTGTGAGTTGAATCATGTATGCTACCGCTTTTACTTGCTGATTTTCCCCGTGTAGCAACCGTTATTCGAGAACAAGGATCGGTTCATGAAAGCTTACTTGGAGGAGCCAATCTTACTCCGGGAAGGAGCGTTTGGCGCTTGCAAGGATACTCAGAACTGGAAGAACCAGCTTGAGGGACCTTATGGTTCCAAGATGCCTGATAACCCTTCGTTGTTGGCTCGCGCTACCGGTTGGATTCATGCTGATCGGGAGGAGAAGGTTGCCACTGCCGCTGCTGCTGCTGCTGCTCGCCCTTCTGGTCTGCTTACTGTGAGTTGAATCACACCTATGTGCAATTACTGTGTTTACTTACTGGTACCCTTTTTAGAAAGAGAAACTCAAGAAGGTGGGCAAAATTATCAAGTCAAAGGCTACCGTCAGGAATGACATGGATCCGGAGACCAACCAGGTTGATGAGGATGTCAAGATGAAAGGTGGCGAGGAAAGTCTTGTTCTTGAGATCGATAGTGACGAATCTGACAATGTGAGCAGCCCGCTCTGACTTGTCAACTTGTGACACAGCTTTCTTATGGCATTTTACAGATGAGTCTCGGTGAAGAGGAGCCCGGTAGGTTTCTCAGTAATGAACCTGTTCCCTGGTTGCTTATTCCTGACTTGTAGCATGCCCTACCACTCGCAGTCGTACAACTCATAAGCGTCGCCGCGTCAAGCGTGTGGCCAGCTGTTCTCCCACTGTATGTTTTTCCCTCTGTTCACTGCGACCTGGCTCACCGGGTATCCTTTTAGTGGGTCAGTGAGCTCCATAAGTCGGGGCCCTGTGCCTATGATGCCAGTGACGTCTCTCATCCTTTTCTGGGATGTCCAATGGTAAATCTACTTCCTTACTGCGACGTACCGGGGCTTACTACACACGAACCTTCTTATCGAAAGGCGGTGGAGCTCTTGGAGAAACAGGACTGGGTACTCGCTGCTCGCAGTAATAAACACCTGCATCAGGAGTTCCAGGCTGCATCCCATGGGGAGCCTCCCAAGGAGAACTTGGTGTTTCCTATCACTTGTAAGCTGTTCCTGTTCATCTTCTTTCTGGGTTCTGAGTTGCTCTAATTAGCCTGGGCCACGAACTTCGAGCTTCCAAGCGAGCACGAGACCTTGGAGACTGCTCTGAAGACTGTCGCAGCGAGTCACCTTAGCGGGGACAAGCTTGAGCTGCTTCAAGTGCGAGCCCGGTGACACACTCCCAACATGTCTACGTGTATAATTTTGCGATATGTATCAATACATGCCTTGTATAATGGCTGGTTACTGAGATAACAAAAGATATGAACAGAGCGCAGTGCTATATGCATAGAGCGCAGTGTCAAACACACAGGGTGCAATGATATATGTATGGAGCCCGATACGGAGTCATGCGCAGTACAACCTTGGGTGACAATTGGTAGAGTGCATGCTCTAGCTTAGAATGATACTATTTGAGGTCACACTAAGTATGAGAGCTCAGCACTTGATACTGAATGCACTAGAGGCAGATCAGCCATGCGCTCTAAGGAATTGATGAGAGAGAAACATGATATTGGGAGAACTACATTGATCGAAGACATGTGCTGCATGCATATAGGAAAATAGACATAGAGCGCAGTGGAATACGAATAGAGAGCAGTGTTATCCACAAAACATGCAATTCAACACACGCTGACATGCTCTCAATGCATTTACCAATGTAATTCTGTGAAATGTATCGATATATACATTTTACAACATCCTGGCATCAAGATAACAAAGAATAGGAATAGAGCGCAGTGGAAAACGAATAGAGCGCAGTATAATTCACACAGAGCGCAGTGATATCCATATTACACGTGATACAACATGCATGCATATCAGTCTTGAGTGATGATTGGTAGAGTGCATGCTCTAACTTAGAATGATACTAGTTGAGGTCACCCTAAGTATAAGAGCTCAGCACTTGATACTGAATGCACTGGACATAGACTACAAACGCACTCTAAACTATAAATCCTGGGCAAACTATGTGACCCATTGATCTATGACGCACAGGGCACCGATCGATCAGAGAGTTGCGTGCGTGTATGAAATGATGTCTAATAATAGATAACTCCAAGGGAACCCGATTTGGCCACAGAGCGCAGTGCCTAGGCTTACCACGGGTATCCCCCACCTACCAGAGAAAACTAGAAACTCAGGAATAAATGAGGATACAGCCTATATGACCTGCTGTTACTCCTGGTATCCTCCGAAGAAATAATGAGTGACATGCCAACCAATAGAGTGCAGTGCGAGTGGAGTCTCAACCATGAGGAAATAGAGTCTGGTCTCAAGATAGACTTCTGACCGATTGTCCAGCCCCGGGGAGGCTATAACAACATGCGCGCATTGCGAGGGACATTGTTCCGAGGTTGTAACAGTAGTGTATTAAGTTGTAACAACTTGTAGGACATAGAAATGTATAAATACGATAGTGTAGATATAGTAAAATAGGTTTCCAACCCCCCGTGTAATAGTGACAAGCTTATTTGATATGCACGCGATCCTTTGGAGCTGTTTGAGCCTTGCACTTTGTCCATTAGTGATGAGTCAGAGGTGTTGAACCCCAATTGTGACGGTGCAAGAGACAATAGCTACTCGCTCTAGCATTGGGAGCTGTTTGTAACTTTGAGCGAGAGAATATAGACGTCTTTGATATAAATTTGAGTGATTTGAGTCATGAGTGTGGCTGATAAGGCTTGCAGGGCACTCCATACTTAAGTTGCATTGATTGTTTGACTTGAGCTCTGTGTTGGGATTGAGAGATTCATGTCAGTGTAGGCACTACTCTATTGTTTGAGGGTTTTGTGTGACGCGAGGCATTACAGGCGGCAGATGTTCAAACCCTTTGGCTTGGTTAGTGCTCGCTCTGTGTTATTTCTGCAAGTTGGCAAAGGTTCAAACCCTTTGGCTTGTCAGACAGGGTTCTCTGTGTTTGTGTGTATTCTCTGGATCGCATAGGTTTGAATCCTGTGGGTCTACGATCGATTAGGAAACTCGAGCACGTAGGTTAGAATCCTGTGGTTCTTGTGGATTGTTTAGTAGGAATTGGTTTCTGCTTCGAGCGCAGTTGTTTAAGTGGTGTTTAGGGTGTTATTGATAGTGTGCAGTGGTTATTAGAGTCCCGCGCGATTCCTAGAAAGTTGTGGAGACGTTTGACGAAGTTGTGTTGTGTTATACACCCTTGCCTTGAGGCCCGGCGATGGAAGTCGCACCTCTTGTTCTGAGAAAAGTCTTTGGACTTAGAGAAGTCTAGATATTATATGAGAGCTCTTGCTCCACGTGTCTTAGAGATATTGAGAATTCAGTTGTTTTGGTTCGCTACTTTCATCACATTAGAATCCCCCCACGAACTTGAGTGTGTTTGTGTGTGTAGTGTTGGGTGTGGGTGTGATCAGTGTCTTCGACAATGTTGCACTTCTAGCTCTGTGCACTCAGATGCCTCTTCACCGGCAGATCCATTGCGAGCTCGAACTGTTGGTGCACCACCTGGAGGCCATGATCACGGCCTACCAGTTCTGTGTCAAACAACAAGAGTTTATTGAGCACAAGATTGTGCGTTTGTCGCAGTCTAAATAGATTCTCCGTCATTTTCTTACATATGCAAGTATTTTTCCATAGCAAACATCCGGGCGACTTTAGCCATACCATAGATAGTCCCGATCGAGTACACTTGTGCTCTCGGTGTAGTAAGCCTTTTAAAAAAACATATCTTTTCTTTCCTTGAATGTCGTTAAGTTATTCTTCCAGTAGTGGGTCTAAAGATTCATAGTCTTCAAACTCGGGATGTGAATCTGCGAAATCATCAGGTATGTCTTCTTCAGGCTCAGGAGTGTCCGTTAACTGGTCCAGGGCGGTCTTAGACATATCAATTAAGTCTTCTATGTTACCGGGCACCTCGATCTTCTTCCTTGCTAGGAATGGTATTACCCGGAAGGCACCAACCTTGAAACCCCATACTGCGCCGTTCATCTCAGCAAAAATGTAGGAGCCACCGGTGGTCCTTCGGATCACTATTATGGGTCCTACATACCAGGGCCACATTTTTCCTCCAACTGACTTTTCTATCCTCGTATTCCTGACTAACACCAGGCTACCAGGCTTGAAGTTTAGCTGTTTGTACAGCACCTGACGAACATCCAGGTGAGGTCTTTCTATCTTCCCGTTCGCTTGCGAATTATACCCGTAAATTCTTATCCCGCGAATCCCATAGGTAAACTCCAAGTATTCCATGGCTTTCAAGAAAGGCGCCCCGTTATCGGTTACTATTACCGAGAGGCAGCCCCACCTACAGAGAATGTCCTTAAAGAGCCATTCCCCAATGGCTTTCCCAGTTTCTTTCTTTAGCCTAGCCCCCTCCATCCAACTAGTCAAGGCGCAGCGACCATGCACAATATAATGGTATCCAGCAGATAAAGGCATATGCATTGTGTTGGTGTGCAAAACTTGAAATATTGACAGAGGGTGCGTTACCATAGGTGGGATCCTGATCTTCCTGCTTTGTCTTTCTTGACAAATTACACATGTCTTGACATACGAGGCAATATCTGACTCCATCTCCGGCCACCAGAAGTGTTCTTTGATGAGTTGAATAGTTGCATAGACACCATGGTGTCCCAGGTAGTTGTGTCCAGACTGCATAATATACATTCTTCTGGCTTTGGGCATTACTAGCTTATGTGCTCCTTCCAGACTTTTCCGGTACAGTTTTCCGTTCGCTTCGAAGAAATGTGTTGCGAATCTGACAAAGTTCCTCAATTGAGAGTCTGCCAAACCTGGTGGGGTGGTCAATGGATCCACGAGCCAGGCTGGAATTAAATTAAGTCTGATATCAGACTGTACTCCAAACTTGGATCTACGATTTTCCGGGTATTCTTCTACTGCCACGTACTCTTCTGCTTCCGGGATTACCGGGGCTGAATACAATATTGTCACAACTTGTGCTCCCAAGCCTTGAACGAACGCTTGATCAACTGCCAGGTCATTTAGAGCTAGCTCCACCATCATATATCCATGCCGGGTATCAATATGATCTGAAAATTCCTCAAACTCTAAGGGAGCTGGTTGTTGGCTGATGTCATATTCCAGCAGTACGTGCTCTTCTTCCAAATCTTCAGGTCGATGACCGTAAACGTCATCACCAGGCTGAAAATCCCACTGGGAAAGTCCATCGGGTCTATGAACTTTGCCGGGTATGTGTACTAACTTGAAATGGAAGAGTAATATCGACTCTATCCATCTGTTGATAGCTGCATTCAGCACACTGTCCGGGTTCCTCAACATACCAAAGATGTACTTAGCATCCATTTCCACAGTGAGGTTTCTTGCACCCCACACCCAATTCTTACAGGCGATTAGCGCTAAATGTAATCCATACAGTTCTCGTTTTGGCTGAGAGAAGTTAGCTTCCCTCTCGTTCAACGTTATAGAACCAAACCGGCAGTAATAGTGTTTCCAGGAATCATCCAGGTCTACTTGACAAATGTAAAATCTGACTGCTCGCCAGGACATGTCCACACACAAGAGAATGGGCCACTCATAGTTGATGGATCTCAATGCCAGACAGGTGGCCAGAGCATCTTTCAACGACTGCATCGATTTTATTTGATCATCACTCCACTGGAAGGGAACTTTCAACCAGGTAAGGCAAGTTAAAGGTTCAGCGAGCTTAGAGTAGTCCTTGATGAATATCCGGCAAGTCCCTACGGTTCCTAGGAATGCTCGAACGTCACCCAACTCTTTGCAAGGTCCCCAATTCATTATTACCTTTGCCCGCTCGGTCTCTGGCTTTCTTCCTTCGTAGGTACAACGATGCCCGACTACAATGATTTCCGAGGCGCATAAGACTGCTTTTGGGCCTGAAAACATGCCCCCACAGTACTTCATACGTTGCACTATTCTATTCAATACTTGGAAATGTTCCTATACAAAACAACGAATCTCACTATTCTCTGGGATGGTTTCATATCCCCCACCTGCTAATTTGTATCTCGTTTCGGGACCTCTTACGGGTACATCGTCAATATACAGCCGGGTGAAGATAGGAATTTCTTCCTGTAAAATGAAAGTTACATCATCGTGGAATATGGGTACGGAGTTCATCCAGCCCATAGGTAAGGTTACCAGTCGCAAGGCTCCAAACAGTGTTTGGAAGGTAGTGAGGTCCCTTGATGTTTCCGCAATGGTTCTCTCATCATACCCGACAAACAGGTCTAGTATACTACCACAGGCTCGCCCAGCAAAGTGTGCTGCCAGCTCATCCGTCGCAGGTGGTAGCCCTGAATGCGCGATGGTGACAGCATTCAATGGTTCCAAACTATGTACCAATCTCAAACTCTTCCCGTCTTTCTTTAACACACAGAACCACCTAGAGCGATAAGAAGAGTTGGAGGGTTCATAAACTCCCATGTCTATCTTTGTCTTGATGATCTTACAGACATCCGCATAGATGGGCGCCGGTATAGGAATATTCTTAAGTACCCAGGGCGTATGTGGTATCACTGGGATGTCAATGGGTGGAAAGAAGTCTTCCCGGAAGTGTCCCCTTTCGGAGTCATCCCAGGCGAAGCCTTCATCCTGCCTCATCATAAACTGGTGCATCAGTTTCCGCTCTTCTGGCCACAAGAATTCCTCTTTGTGTATGTTGTCAATAATCGCTCGCCGTTCACGAGTATACCGCCTGGTAGGTTCAAAGTCAGCCGGGTGAGTAGGAAGTTCTGGTATTCCTGCCAGAGGATCTCCCCTAATCTCCTGTGTGATCCTGAAATCGGTTGGTAATGTTGTCAGCACTGGTCGAACTTTGTCGGCCACCGGTTTGTATTTCTTAGTAACAAAAACTGCTTCTCGCCAGGTCGTTCCTTCCAGGGAAACTTCCTTTAATGATACTGCGTCATCCAACACTACCTGGCTGTCCCAGGGGTCACCTGCTTCTCTTCTATCCATTCCCTGATGAAGGTTACTCTGTTTCAGGTCGAATATTGGCACCGTCTCTTTCCATTCCTGTACCAGGATACCTTTCCCAGCTGCAGGGTTTACTTTCTCATACTTCCATGCATAATACACGCTTACCTGGTTGAGGACTTCCGGGTTTTTCCATGTTTCGTCACTCGCACACAGGTAGAAGTCTCTCAAACTTCCGGGGCTGAATGTTTTCTCTTTCTCTGGTGGCTCGGCGTAACTTTCTATAACTAAGTTACCATCTGCATCCTGAGCCAGGATGACTGCTAGCTCTCCTTGATCAGGTATCAGATCTTCGAGCTCTGAAAACCCGACTCAGGTTCCCTCTGCAAGATCTGAGGAGGCTTTCCCCGTGGATACGTGTGGACCTTCACCCGCTTCCTGGTGTTTGGGTCAGTGAGTATCAACGTCTGATCTCCATCCGTAGTGTTCTTTACTTCACTTTCAGTTAGGGTATCAAATGGACGTCCCAACAATAACTCATACGCTGGGTTAGCTAGTACATGAACTTGTAGATATATAGTCACATCCCCAAATAGGAACACAACATTTGGTACAAGTCTCAATGATCGCTCAACACCCCGGTTAGCACTCTCCATCATGATGTAAACATCCAGGTCATATTCCCAACCCATCTGCTTTGCCAACTTGATGGAACATGATACAATTTGTGAACCAGAGTCGCACAAACATTCCATTTTCCTTCTTCCTGATACCAATGGGTAGACTGCCCTCAGCGTTTCCGACGAAGTCCCAACAGTGACAATTGGTTTGGGTTTCTCTCCTGTGGGTAAGCTTTCCAGGTATTGAACTACCGGATCCAGAATAATGGTTGACCCAGCCGGGATCAAACCCTGTTGCATAGTGGTGACATAGAAATGTACCGCCGGCAACTTGTCGATCAAAATACCTCCTTCGACCTGAGATATGTCTTCTTCCATAGGTGGCAAAGGTTCCAGGTCCCACTCTTGGGCTTCCGGCTCGACTCTGTTTTCCTGTTCCATTACATCAGCTGCTACCATTTGCTTAGTCAGAACTCTTTTAGGAGTTACATACGACTTCATTTTACTGCACATGCCTGGAGAGGCTGCCAGCCAATGTTCCACCGATAGTGTTACTGGTGCCTTCATCATCTGGTCCCAAACATCTTGTTCCAGGATACCAGATTGCACGTCTACTGTCTTTCTATATGCCGGTCCAGGTCTCTTGACTTCTCCTGGTAAGACAGAAACTTTATTGCGAGCTTCATTCATGTCAGGGAGTAAGCTCACATCTGGTACCGAGCCGTAGGGATTCTCCAGAATGGAATACTCATCATTCCCAGGTCCCACAATTACCGGGGGCATTGATCGTGATCGATCTGCCTTAGGCGGATCAGCCATTGATGAACCTAAACTTCCATGGCAATGGCAAACCAAAACTCAAAGAGTAATGATTAATGACGGTGTAGACCGGAGATAAAGGTACTGTGTTGTGCGGGTTGTTCAGGGCACCTCTGTGCGACCTAATCACTTCCTCTAGACGCGAGTTTATACTGTGACTTTTCAGTCAAGCAAGTAGCACTCAAGCGATCGAGTACTAAAAGGTATTGGCTGTAGGCCAGTGATAATCTCAATGACGAGATTGAACAGTTTTGGGTATGACATGAATACCGCAAATCCGGTGTAATGAGGAGAAATGAATAGACAAGATCTCTAGACGTTGGTCCTATGAAAATAACGGTGAAAATGAAGCTAGGTGTGCGGCAGTTGGTTTATAACCGGTGGAGTGTCGATGTACTGAGTGGCGATCCTAATAATGCCGGTTAATGTGGGCAAAAGTGTGAAAGTACGTTTATATCCAGTGGGGCATGGAGATAATGAGTGTTGATCCTATATGAGACGAAATATACTGAAGTCGATGTCGAAAGCTGAGTCTACTCGGAGACGTTCCTATCCTATGTCAATGTCAAACCTATGAGTCCTCTCGAGGGACTATCCTATCCTATCCTATCCTATAACGGTCCTAAACAGTGTTGAGTCCAAAGCAATCCTATGTTGATGATGTTGATTCCTATAAGTCTGCCAGAGACTACCCAAGGGGGCTGCGATAAATGATGTTGAAAATAAAGCCGAATAAAACTCCTATGGTACGAAGATGAAGATGATCCAATCCTATAAAACAAAAGAGGTGGTGTACGACGCGAATGCCGGTGTTATGCGCTAGACATGAGTATCAATCACGAATGACGGGGTGCAAGCTAACGTGTGATGTATGACGCCGGAGATAATTCCTAAAACCGGTCAATCACGGTTTAGAGTGTTTCTCAAGGAGAGTGCGAAGGAGTACGAAGCTCAGACGGTGTAAAACCGGTCTCTGGCTTATAGCGAGCGTATGGAGTGCAAACAATTGTTATTGTTCGTATACTGCGCTATGCATGGGGTATGGTTCGTTTAAAACCGGTGCTAATGACTGTAGCAAGCATGTAGAGACGAGATTATATCCGGTGACAAGCGTATAGCGAGGCTAATGGCAGAGTAACGGGTGGTAGTTGATTAACTACTGTACTACGATTTTCTATCCACTCTTATACTACCGGAGATAATTATTATTAGCAGTACTTAGTAAAGCTATAATGCTGTGGCTTTGTAAAGATCCTAGTGTCCATATGTATCTCCATAGTCGCTTGTAACAGCCAATCCTCTGCGTTACTGAAGAAAGGTAAATTCTTTAGGTCATGAGTCTTCTCCAGTGTGGTTATGGAGGTGCTGTTTAGCTGCGGACTGTGAGGGTATGGTTAATAACCTGAGGTGTATGAAAGGAGTATCGAGCGCTAGTGGTCTTGGCATGGTTTTATTGGTAAAACCGGGCGTCAAGCTGACAAAAACCCGGTGATTATTGAAGCGGAATAACGGTCGACAAGTATGAGCTCATATAATTAAAGGATCAATGCCGGGTTTTTACGCTGTGATGCGCTAGTGATGTGCTCTGATGTGTCGTATGATTTATCTCTGGTGGTCGCCTAATTGGTCAATATTGGTGCCTAGCCATGATGGCATACAATTTGAGCCGTGAAACGAGTTGGGAGGGATATTCTGCATTATCTCCGGTCATTGAAGTGTCAAGAAGGTCCTATAGTAGCGTGTGCACACCGGAGATAATGTTATATCCGGTGCTAAGTCTTTTGTCACTTAGAAATGACAAAGTTCGTGAATTCTGAGCATACAGAGCCCTGAGGCTCATCACCATCTCAAAGTTCTCTACATTACTACTTGTTTTTGGGGTATATTTGCTTTGCTTAGATGACCGGGTTCGCCAGTTCTCACTCCCCACTCCTCGGTTTTGGTTTTGTACGTCCTCCAGTGAAATAACGCTCGACCCAGCAACTCCACTAGTCTTGTTTGAACGTATTCCTGCCTTCATCGAACCATTACGAAAATCCTGGGTATCTTGAGAAGGGTCATTTGATTGACTCGCTTCCCTGCTATGCTGGGAGCGAGTCTTAACCATGGAGTCCCATTGAGGTCCTTCCAGGTACTGACTCTCCGGTACCAGGTGTGCGGTTTGCTGTGCAATTTGTTCCATAAGCGTCCTCAGATATCCAAAACTATGTTCTTCCTCAGCTATCTGGTGTGACATAACATATTGCGGCACCGGGCCCGGTATCTGCGGTGCTGCCATCAGGTTTTGACTTTGAGGTCTTTTCGACTCTGCCTGCCTCTGACGGTTATAGTGATGCAGGATCCTTGCTTTCTGACTGAGTCCGTGTGGTTCCCTGGGGATGTTAGTCCCATCCTTCAATCGGTACAGGTTCTGAGTACCGTCGATATGTACTAGGTCTCCTGCTGTGATCATCTCTAGCTTAGAAGGACACTCAATCTGGAAATGCCCGAAGAGATCACAGAAGTGACATTGTCTGGGCGGGTTACCGGTATTCCCATAACCTCCCGTTCTGCCTGAACTCTGACCCGGAAGGGAAATAGTCGAGGTTGTTTTTAGCTGAGCTAAAGTCCTCTGCATCTCTTCATCCCGTTTCCTCTGTCCTTCCATCTGTTTCTCCAGCATGGTAGTCATAATTCGGTTACTATCCGCCATGCTTGCCAGGTAAGAGGTTAACTCCTCTGGTAGAGCTGGGGCTTTACGTACTACGGGTTCTTGCTTGATGTTGATGAGCCCAGGTTTACTACTGAGAACAGGTTCCTTTTTGACGGGATTGGCCTGTACTGTCGCTGGGTTGAATAAGTCATTATACACTGCGCCGGGTCCTTTAAGAACATGCTTCCCAGCTTGGAATACTTGTTCCAAAGTCCAGGGGTCCTTTGCACTCCTAGCAGCTGCACCCGCCGGTGCCGGGGTGGTACTCAGGTGGTCCCTCATTCTCTTCCAAAGGACGTCCTCCTCAAAAGGCGAGATGAAAAGACATACTAAGTCCATATTGGACATTAACTTGTCCTTCTCCACCTGGTTGCTCTTGGCTTGGAATTCCCGGCGATAATTGAGGTAATCACTGGTATCTAAGATCCCGGCTCTCACATATCTCTTGGCTACTTTCAACAATCCATGATGAGCATCTTCATTGTCTACCTCTGCTCCGTCATAACTGCTCAAGACTTCTTTCTTAAAGTCCTCGAACGTCTTCCCACTCGCAAAAGTGGGAAACGCTCTCCACTGATCCTCAATGTCGGTACTCGTATAACGAACGGCCCATTCTTTCTTCTCGTCATCACTATCGGCTCCCGAGTGCACCTTGAACATTCCTTCCATGATCCGGAAGTGTTTTCTAATTGCCCGGGGGTCTGACGAGTCAAGCTTTGGCGCGTCTCGCGATGACTCCATCAGCATTGGTCTCTTTGTTGTAGCTGACATATTGCTACTTTTCTGATTACTAGGGGGATTCTGAGGTGGTTGCGAGTTTGATTTCTCGCTGAAGTTACTTCCGGGCTGAGCGCTACTCACAGAATTAGAAATACTGGGACCGGGCTCTGGACTTGAATTCTCGGCATGAAGGCGTGTGAGATCCTCTTCCTGCTGAGCATGATTCCTTCGAATTTCTTCCTCCAGGTCGATACTTAATCGCTGGATAGGTTTCTTGTGGTTCTTGATCTGAACTACGCCTCGGGCGACTTCTTCAAGGTGATACTATTGCCTGGCAACTCTCTCTGCTTCTTGAGCAGCTTTAGCTTTCTCTCGTTGGAGCTTTCATAAGGCTGGAACGTTACTGGGGTCCGGGATCCAAGGTTCTGGGATCTCATCCAGGGTTTTTGGAGTTCTAACTTGATACAAAAGTTTTTCAATCCAGACTATCACCCCCTTGCAGTGGGCTCCAGATGAAAGGGCTGGTGATGGTGCAGGTGTGCAATGGTACAGTTACTCACACTTATAACACTCTATGACACTAACCCAGCAAGTTCGTGGGGGCAGAGGAACATCTGTTATGTAGAACTTTGTACTTTATTAGATTTCCGGGTTGCAATATAGTTGGATTTTAAAGGTCTGTTCTGACCGGGTAGGATTTATTCTTGTTTATCAGTAATATGAAACATGAGTATCTACTGAGATACCAGATTCTGCACTGAGTTGCAAGAATCTCCGAACCGGGCTGACTGACTGACTGGCTCTGAGGTACAACTTTCAATACTGATTCTGACTCTTTCTGAGGGTACTTGCTAAAGCGAACTTAATTGTGATTTACTTTCAATTCTATTGAGTCTAGGACTCGAAGCTCTAACCTAAATTCCTGTGGGTATTACTACCGTAGCTGGGGGCCAGGAAACTTGACCCGGCGACTATTTACTACCTACTTTTATACTACCTGGTATGTCTAATTAGGATAAATAAAACTGCAGGCTACTATTACCTGATATCTAGTAATCCTACTACACTACTTACTTAAAGCTTGGTAAGAAGGCGCGATCACACCATCAATCAGGTCATATTCCCTTACTGGGTAGGTCTGGACCCGTACCCGACCTATAGACCGCCTATGAGCAAATGTGCACAGCAGTTATTGGCTCATACCCGTGCTATGACGCATACTCCCGGGTAACCCGCAGCTTACCAGGTAGAACTCGTAGTTCTAGCCTAGCTACCAGGTAATCTCCATGCTTTTGCCATATTTGGACTTGGTAACACGTTTATCGTCCTGCCGTACTCGGCCATCCAAATCACGCGGTACCGTGCCTGGGCATGTCATTCTTTCGATAATTAAGAAGGCCTACCTCGACATGTGGAGTGCTTCAGTGGTTTCCATTAATTCCTGGTATGTTCGTGACCCGGTATGTTTATATGACTCTTGCCTGCCTTCTAATCTTTCCAGGTTACTGTGTTCTTACTAGGATGTTACTTTCTGATACTTAGCGATACTGGTAATACTCCAAAATGCAATTTTATTAGGGTTACACGGCTGAGCGCTTTTTAGGCACATTAGCAATATCCCACAGGAATAGCTAGTATTCCACATGACATATCTGAGTTAGAAAATTATATTTGTCTTTCAGAAATGAAGAGATATTTGATTTTATGACTGAGGACAGTCAGAATCTTTTAGTGAGGGGGATATAGTGCTATACCTAAGGTATTACTCTATGACCTGCAGAGATACAATAAATTTTGCAATTTCTGTGTACAGAAAATACAGAGTGCAGGATTTAGTTTCTAGGGCCGTGAAAAGAATAAATCAAATTGCAATAACATAGGAAAAACCCATCACAAGCCCCACAGTGGTGGTAGCAACAGAGAAAATACAATGTTTCTAGAGTGCACAACATATATATAGTGAAAGGCCATGGACATAGGTCCACCAGGATATGAGAGCACTACAAAACAGTCATACAAGATATAAAGAAGGTAAAACTTGAGAGAATACTCAGATCAGAGACGCATGGAAGTCATACAGTGCCAATCAGGGCTATCAAGAGTCATCTTGATGAGTCACTTAAAAGACTTAAAAGACTTAGACATGTCACATGTGTTCACACAAGAAAACAGCAATATTACATTTTGAGAGGCCCTAGAGGCTATAGAGAAGAATGCAACAAGAAGTATATACATTTTTGAAAGCCCTAAAGGCTGTAGAGATACATGCAATACAAGAAAGGGTGACATATGTACAACTAGTGACTGCTGGCTACATTTAAAGTCCCTGAGTACTAACATAAGAAAAGAAAGATGAGATAGTTTGATATTGAAAGAGTACAATAGGAAGGGCACTTTTGAGAAGCCCTTAAATGTCTGCCACATTGCCAGGATCACCCATGCCATCAAACCTGTCACCAGAACCACTGGACTTGGGATGCACAATGAAGGACTTCAGAAAGTCCGACACCTCAGCATATGTATCAATGATCTCAATACCATGTTCATGAGAAGCAATGGCATCAAGGCTGTCAGCAAGTTCACTGATGACTTGCTCCTGATCTGCATGCAACTGGTTGACTACCTTGCCGAGCAGCTCAAGCTGAGTATTGATGCTCTTGATGCATGCGAGACCATGAGCAATGGCTAAGGAGAAAAATGAGATAAAAACATACAAGTAATAGAAGAGGGGACTTACCACCATTGCTACTCAAAGTGAGTGGATCTAGTAAAGTCATCATGCTATGAAGCTGGTTGGCAGTCCAGCAAGTGGAACAAGGCCCATGGCAGCCCATCTTACATAGCATACAGCATTCTTCACCACCTTGCCCTCAAAAATGCAATTGTTGGTGGTGCTGGCAAGTGTGCAATTAAAGCAGGGCTAGCTAAGCTAAGAACATGTTCAGTACAGGCAGGGAGAGAAGAAGAAAGACAACCCTTACTAAAGGAGGCTGAATAAAGTAGGGGTTCTGATCTGAGTGACATCAGTAGATGTACTTGTGCCCCTTGCAGGTCTGCTTTGGCAGTCTAGAGAGAACAAATAAAAGAAAACATTGTATACTTAGAAAGCGATGTGGGAGTGATGGGAAGGGCAGACAACTTCAGTCTCTCAAGGGCCTTGCATGAAGGTGGCTCATGGAATTGTAGGTCAATTTGAGGCCAGAAGCCTCAGGCATAAATAGTGCGATCAACGATGGGAGCACTGGGACTGGCAATGTTGGAAGGCGCAATGAAAGGTGGAGTAGGTGCATGTATAGGAGATGCATAGGGTGAAGACAAAGGCTCTATCTGCCTCCGCTTTCCTTGAGCCTTGGCAGAGAGACCCATGCTTGGAGGAAGGGGAGGTGCAGGTTCCGAGGGCACTAAAATGAGAACATACCTAAGACAAGGGAGAGGCTCACCAGTTAGATGATGATATGCATGGGGAGATGGAGTGGGCTCCTCATGCACAGGTGAAGAAATGCATGCATGTTTGAAAGGAGGAGGTGCTGCCTCAGCCTCAAAGAGATCGGCATCACTCAGATAAAAGAGGGGAACGGTATCCCCAGGGAGGCCTTCATCATCAGAAGACTCCGGTGCCTCGCTTTCAGAAGAAGGTGCTAAAAGAGTAGAAAGAGGCCTTAGCTACCTAACAAGAAAAATGGAAAAATATGAGCTCACAGAAAACAGGCTTTTTGGCTGCATGGCCAGCCTTGATGACTTGGGGTGCAGGAGACTTCCTAAATGTCTTGTGCACACGCATTTTTGCAGGACCACAACCTGCAGGTGGCTTTGACTTCATGGAAGTAGCCCCCATGGCAACCTAAGAACCAGTGTTTGGAGCTGGCTGCATAGAAGAGGAAGGCCCGACTGCAGGCTCATCCCTACAAAGAAAACAATCAGAGAGATAAAAATGTATAAGAAAAGAAGAACCTTACTGAACATTTGACACTGGCAGGGGAGCATTAGTAACCACTTCTTGATCATGTTGGCACTTGCAGGTGTTAGGGCCACCCTGTAACAAAAAGGCTGAGCCAGGACAAAAGAGAGAGACAAAAATAAAGGACATACCAATGCAGAGCCGGCAAGGGGCAACACAATGCCTACCAATTTCTTTCCAGGCACTGAGAAAGCTATGGAAGATAGTTAGGAACAGTTGTGCAATGAACAAAGCATGTGTGTGACTCACTGAGCTCTTTAGGTGGCTCAGGCATGTGTATCATCTGGGGTTGAGGCCTTGTTGAGGCACACACAGGTGTCATTTGAATTTATTTGGGCCTGAGATACAGAAAAAGCTATTAAAGAGAAGAAAGGGAAGCAAAGAGCATACTCACACAGGAGGCAATGGCACATGAGTCTCAGTGATAAGTTTAATGGGAGAGGGAGTGGTGGTAGGATAGTGTGGGGGAGGAAGTTTGACCACATGGGAGGGACAAATGTCACTCTCATGCATGCAGTGATCCCCATTGGCTTTGTACCCATCCTCTCCAGGAAAGAGAAGGGATTCATCAAGCTGATACTGAAGACAGAGAAATATGGAGTAAGAGAAAAGATCACCGAAAGCAAATGGTCACACACATCATTACATGACTCCTCAAGGACATGCACCAGCCATTTATTCCGCTCCTGATGATGAAGGTTGGGTGAGATGTGCATGACGAGATGAGAAACTGTCACGTGCAGTGCAAGTCCATAATGCAAGTCAGCGAAAGTGAAGTCCAAGATTATATCCATGTGCACATCCTGTAGCAAAGAGGATTAATAGAAATCAAGACCATGAAAGAAATGACATACCAAATACTGGTGGGCCTTTGTGACCATGCAAATGAGTTCTCTAGTAGGTGTGGAGTTCATGCTGGAAGTCAAAGAGAAGTAACCTGCAGTGACTGTGCATGCCCAGATCAGATTATCACAGATGTCAATGAGTGGTGCATTGTGAGCAAGAACGAATTTGACATCCAGCAAAGACATTATAGAGAGGGATTGGAGAGTAGGCAGGTAGCATGCAAGTAAAGCAAGAAATGATAGACAGAAAGAAAGAGTGGGAATGGACTTTGACAAGTCTAAATATCCCAACATGATGTAAAAATGATAGGCTTTTATTAATAAGAGTTCACATGCGCATGAGAGAAGAAGCATTGACAATGACTCAACAGCTTCTCATTGAAAATAAGAAGTTCAGAACAATGGGGACCTACATGTGTACACTGAAGCCCACTGATTGGACTGTGGAAGGTCCAAAGCTTAGTGAGGAGGATATGACATGCCCACTAGGCATTTATGCATGTAATTTTGCGTTTTATAACATTATACACATGCTGGGAAGCCTTGCAACTGAGATAAGAGATATTAGAGAAGAGTGCAATGAAATAACCATAATACCATGCATATTCGAAGTGGCTATTGGTAGAGCACATGCTCTAGCTTAGGGAGATATGAGTTAAGGTCATCCTAAACATAAGAGCCCAGTGTTCGATACTAGCTGCACTGAAACAAAGTGGCACATTGACATGCTTGCAATGTGTCCATGCATGTAAGTTTGTGATATGTATCAATACATGCATTGTATAATGGCTAGTTACTGAGGTAACCCAAGATACAGAAAGAGCGCAGTGCTATATGCATAGAGTGCAGTGTCAAACACACAGAGTGCAGTGATATATGTATGGAGCATGATATAGAGTTGCATGCAGTACGGCCTTGAGTGACAATTGGTAGAATGCATGCTCTAACTTAGAGTGATACTAGTTGAGGTCACACTAAGTACAAGAGCTCAGCACTTGATACTGAATGTACCAGGGGCAGATCAGATATGTGCTCTAATGAATTGATGAGAGACAGGCATGATACAAGGAGGATTGATCTAAGATGCGCACTGCATACGTATATGAAAATAGACATGGAGCACAGTGATCTCAAAATAGCATGCGATATAACAATGCACACATGCGTGCACAAGTCTGGAGTGACGATTGGTAGAGTGCATGCTCTAATTTAGTATGATACTACTTGAGGTCATACTAAATACAAGAGCTCAGCACTCGATACTGAATGCACTAGAAACAGACTGCATACACATTCTAAAAGCATTAATGAAAGACATGTCTGATCCCAAGAGAACTATGTGACACAATGATCTATGATGCACAGGGCCCAGATCTTATGGCAAGCCATGCACGTGTCCCAAATAAGGCCTAAGTATAGATAACTCCGAGAGAACCCAGTTTGGCCAAAGAGCACAGTGCCTAGGCTTACCGCTGGTATCCCCCACCAACCAGAGAAACCTAGAAACTCAACCTTAGAATGGGATACAGCCTATATGATTGGTTGCCACTCCAGCTATCCTCTGAGGAAATGATGAGTGACATGCCAATGCAAAGAGCACAGTGTGAGTGGAGTCTCAACCATGAGGAAACAGAGTCTGGTCTTGAGATAGACCTCTTACCAAGTGCCCAGCCCTGGGCATGCTATAACAACATGCATGCATTGTGAGGGATAGTGTTCTGAGGTTCTAACAGTACTGTATTAGGTTGTACCAACTTGTAGGATGTAGAAATATATAAATACTGTAGTGTAGATGTAGTATGTAAGTTTTGAACCCCTGGTGTAACAGTGCAAAGCTTTTCAGCTACGCGCTCTAGCACTTGGAGTAGTTTGTAGCTTCAAGAGAGAATACAACCCATACCTGATACTTATTGTGTGAGTTGAGTCATGTGCTTGGATAAGAAAATAGTGTGGCACTCTGTGCAGTGGTTCTGGTTTTGGTTTGACTTGCACTCTGTGAGAGAATGAGAGTACAGTATCTTGAAGGTCACTCTTTTGAGTTCTTGAGGGCATTTGTGTGACATGAGGCATTACAGGTGGCAGAGGTTCAAACCCTTTGGCTTGGTTAGTGCTTGCTCTTGTGTGTTATTTCCGCAGGTTGGCAAAGGTTCAAACCATTTGGCTTGTCGGACGGGGTTTTCCCTGGATTGCATAGGTACAAACCCAGTGAATCTACGATTGGTTAGCGGCTTGAGCATGTAGGTTCAAACCCTGTGGCTCTTGTGGAAGTTTTGGAGTTTCATGCCAGTGTAGACACTTCTCCATGTGTTTGTGAAGATTTTGGTTTAGTGCTGAAGAGGTGTCTGGGTGCACAGAGCTAGAAATGCAACAGCATCGAAGACACTGATCACACCCACACCCAACACTACACACACAAACACACTCAAGTTCATGGTGGGATTCTAATGCAATGAAAGTAACGAATCAAAACAACTGAATTCTCAATATCTCTAAGACACACGGAGCAAGAGCTCTCGTATAATATCTAGACTTCTCTAAGTCCAAAGGCTTTTCTCAGAACAAGAGGTGCGACTTGCATTGCCGGGCCTCAAGGCAAGGGTGTATAACACAACACAACTTCATCAAACATCTCCACAACTTTCTAGGAATCGTGTGGGACTCTAATAACCACTGCACACTATCAGTAACACCCTAAACACCACTTAAACAACTGTGCTCGAAACAGAAACCAATTCCTACTAAACAATCCACAAGAACCACAGGATTCTAACCTGCATGCTCGAGTTTCCTAACCGATCGTAGACCCACAGGATTCAAACCTATGTGATCCAGAGAATACACACAAACACAGAGAACCCCGTCCAACAAGCCAAAGGGTTTGAACCTTTGCCAACTTGCAGAAATAACACAGAGCGAGCACTAACCAAGCCAAAGGGTTTGAACCTCTGCCGCCTGTAATGCCTCGCGTCACACAAAACCCTCAAACAATAGAGTAGTGCCTACACTGACATGAATCTCTCAATCCCAACACAGAGCTCAAGTCAAACAATCAATGCAACTTAAGTATGGAGTGCCCTGCAAGCCTTATCAGCCACACTCATGACTCAAATCACTCAAATTTATATCAAAGACGTCTATATTCTCTCGCTCAAAGTTACAAACAGCTCCCAATGCTAGAGCGAGTAGCTATTGTCTCTTGCACCATCACAATTGGGGTTCAACACCTCTGACTCATCACTAATGGACAAAGTGCAAGGCTCAAACAGCTCCAAAGGATCGCGTGCATATCAAATAAGCTTGTCACTATTACACGGGGGTTCGGAAACCTATTTTACTATATCTACACTATTGTATTTATACATTTCTACATCCTACAACTTGGTACAACTTAATACACTCCTGTTAGAACCTCAGAACAATGTCCCTCGCAATGCGCATGTGTTGTTATTGCATCCCTGGGGCTGGACAATCGGTCAGAGGTCTATCTTGAGACCAGACTCTATTTCCTCATGGTTGAGACTCCACTCGCACTGCGCTCTATGGGTTGGCATGTCACTTGTTATTTCTTTGGAGGATACCAGGAGTAACAGCTGGTCATATAGGCTGTATCCTCATTTATTCCTGAGTTTCTAGTTTTCTCTGGTAGGTGGGGGATACCCATGGTAAGCCTAGGCACTGCACTCTGTGGCCAAATCAGGTTCCCTCGGAGTTATCTATTATTAGACATCATTTCATACACACACGTGACTCTCTGATCAATCTGTGCCCTGTGCATCATAGATCAATGGGTCACATAGTTTGCCCAGGATTTATAGTTTAGAGTGCATTCATAATCTGTGTTTAGTGCATTCAGTATCAAGTGCTGAGCTCTTATACTTAGGGTGACCTCAAACAGTATCATTCTAAGTTGGAGCAGGCACTCTACCAATCGTCACTCAAGACTGATACACATGCATGTTGTATCACGCATAATGTGGATATCACTGTGCTCTGTGTGTATTCCACTGTGCTCCATTCATATTCCACTGCGCTCTATTCCTATTCTTTGTTATCTTGATGCCAGGACATTGTAAAATGTATATATTGATACATTTCCCAAAATCACATTGGTAAATGCTTTGAGAGCATGTCAGCATGTGTTGTGGATAACACTGCTGTCTATTCATATTCCACTGCACTCTATGTCTATTTTCCTATATGTATGCAGCACATGTCTTCAATCAATGTAGTTCTCCCAATATCATGTTTCTCTCTCATCAATTCCTTAGGGTGCATGGCTGATCTGCCTCTAGTGCATTTAGTATCAAGTGCTGAGCTCTCATACTTAGTGTGACCTCAACTAGTATCATTCTAAGCTAGAGCATGTGCTCTACCAATTGTCACCCAAGGCTGTACTGCACGTGACTCTGTATTGTGCTCCATACATATATCATTGCACTCTGTGTGTTTTACACTGCGCTCTATATATATAGCACTGTGCTCTGTTCATATCTTTTGTTATCTCAGTAACCAGCCATTATACAATGCATGTATTGATACATATCGCAAAATTACATGTGTAGACACGTTGAGAGCATGTCAGCGTGTCTCTAGGCTGGTGCTACTACTCATAGCAAAGGCAAAGGTCATGCTACTTGGTGTTCATGCACTACCATCGACAGTGATTCTGATGAGGATGATGACAGGCTTGACCAGGTAGCTGCTCCTTCTGATTCCGATGCTGAGTCTATTAAAGTATGCACAGTCCACATGCCTCATGCTTGATGTTCTAACCACCAAGTTTCTAAAGATGGCCATCAATGAGCATGGCATGGTGAAGAGGCGTCTGCGTGCACAGAGCTAGAAATGCAACAGTGTCAAAGACACTGATCACACCCACACCCAACATTACACACACAAACACACTCAAGTTCGTGGGGGGATTCTAATGTGATGAATGTAGCGACCCAATACGACTGAGTTCTCAATATCTCTAAGTTACATGCAAAGCAATAGCCTTCATATAATATCTAGACTTCTCTAAGTCCAAAGGCTTTTCTCAAGAACAAGAGGGTGCGACTTCCATCACAGGGCATCAAGGCAAGGGTGTATAACAAAAACACAACTTCATTAAATGTATCCACAACTCTCTAGAAGTTGCATGCAACTCTGATAAACACAGCACACAACAAATAACACACTAAACACAACTTAAAGCACTGCACTCTAAGCAGAAACCAAATCCTACTAAACTCAACATGCTAATAAAACCTCGTGCGCAAAACTGAAACCTTCACAAACACATGGAGAAGTGTCTACACTGGCATGAAACTCCGAAACTTCCACAAGAGTCACAGGGTTTGAACCTACACACTCGAGCTGCTAACCAATCATAGATTCACAGGGTTTGAACCTTTGCCAACCTGCGGAAATAACACACAAGAGCAAGCACTAACCAAGCCAAAGGGTTTGAACCTCTGCCACCTGTAATGCCTCATGTCACACAAATGCCCTCAAGAACTCAAAAGAGTGACCTTCAAGATACTGTACTCTCATTCTCTCACAGAGTGCAAGTCAAACCAAAACCAGAACCACTGCACAGAGTGCCACACTATTTTCTTATCCAAGCACATGACTCAACTCACACAATAAGTATCAGGTATGGGTTGTATTCTCTCTTGAAGCTACAAACTACTCCAAGTGCTAGAGCGCGTAGCTGAAAAGCTTTGCACTGTTACACCAGGGGTTCAAAACTTACATACTACATCTACACTACAGTATTTATATATTTCTACATCCTACAAGTTGGTACAACCTAATACAGTACTGTTAGAACCTCAGAACACTATCCCTCACAATGCATGCATGTTGTTATAGCATGCCCAGGGCTGGGCACTTGGTAAGAGGTCTATCTCAAGACCAGACTCTGTTTCCTCATGGTTGAGACTCCACTCACACTGTGCTCTTTGCATTGGCATGTCACTCATCATTTCCTCAGAGGATAGCTGGAGTGGCAACCAATCATATAGGCTGTATCCCATTCTAAGGTTGAGTTTCTAGGTTTCTCTGGTTGGTGGGGGATACCAGCGGTAAGCCTAGGCACTGTGCTCTTTGGCCAAACTGGGTTCTCTCGGAGTTATCTATACTTAGGCCTTATTTGGGACACGTGCATGGCTTGCCATAAGATCTGGGCCCTGTGCATCATAGATCATTGTGTCACATAGTTCTCTTGGGATCAGACATGTCTTTCATTAATGCTTTTAGAATGTGTATGCAGTCTGTTTCTAGTGCATTCAGTATCGAGTGCTGAGCTCTTGTATTTAGTATGACCTCAAGTAGTATCATACTAAATTAGAGCATGCACTCTACCAATCGTCACTCCAGACTTGTGCACGCATGTGTGCATTGTTATATCGCATGCTATTTTGAGATCACTGTGCTCCATGTCTATTTTCATATACGTATGCAGTGCGCATCTTAGATCAATCCTCCTTGTATCATGCCTGTCTCTCATCAATTCATTAGAGCACATATCTGATCTGCCCCTGGTACATTCAGTATCAAGTGCTGAGCTCTTGTACTTAGTGTGACCTCAACTAGTATCACTCTAAGTTAGAGCATGCATTCTACCAATTGTCACTCAAGGCCGTACTGCATGCAACTCTATATCATGCTCCATACATATATCACTGCACTCTGTGTGTTTGACACTGCACTCTATGCATATAGCACTGCGCTCTTTCTGTATCTTGGGTTACCTCAGTAACTAGCCATTATACAATGCATGTATGGATACATGTTGCAAAATTACATGCATAGACATGTTGCAAGCATGTCAGCAGCTTCTGCACCAGTACCCGATATTTGCGAGTTCAAACAGATCTTGTCTGTTGAACTCCGTGGAAGACAGGTGCACGTGGAACACCTGCATGACACCTTGATCCAGACTGACTCGCATTGCCTGCCAAAGGGCCTCAGGAGTTGTACCTTTCAAATTTCACAACTCCTCCATTGAAATGCCCCAATCCTCCATGGATGTGGCCGGAACAAAATCCCATGGATACTCCAAAGCATCCGCTTCCTCGAAGTCGTCCACTAGGTCATCAACATAGCCTCCAATGGCTCCCAGCTCCTTTTCAATTCACTCCATCCTTTCCTCCATCTTGTTGAACCTTGCAGCAAGTCAACTACCCCTCGAGTGCTGATGGCTCCACCTTCTCAGTCTACAAGCATTTTGCCTTGCAGATCCTGCATCATTCACAGGATCTCATTGTCGTGAACATAACACATTGGGTGCCGTCAGCCCAACAACACCCACATTTATCTACCCAACAAATCAGCAAACAAAAAATAAATCCCAAGTCCCACTCACCCGATCTGTGGAATTCTCGACATTCAACAGACTTTCCCTTTTACCTTCTTAGCTGGCCACTCCAATGGCCCCACGGTCTGCTCATCCTCACTCTCCACCACTGACCTTGTCAACTGCTTCCTCTTTTTGGAAGGGCCTGTGACCCTGGTTGCCTTTGCCTTCCCCTTGTCCTTCCTCTTCTGCTTCAATTCCTCCCTTGCCTTTTCCTTGGCCTCCTCTGCATCCTCTGTGGACTTCTCACCATCTCCCTCTGCTGCCTTCGCAGCTGCCTCCACCACTTCTGTGGCCTGCCTTGTGGCCAACTCTGTCTGCTCCTTCAAAAGATGCCTTGTTCACACTGCCTCCTCCTTGGCATCTGCCAATCTTGTTTGTTCAGGCTCCGCAGCTACCACTTCTTCCCTCTTTCTCTCCTCCTCTGCCAGCCTCCTTGCCTCCGCCTCTCTTGCCAGCCTTTCTTCTTCCTCTCACTTCACCGTGGCCTCTGCTTCCTTTTTCGACTTCAAGTCTCGAAGTTTTTTCACCCTTTCTTGGGCCCTTTTCTGCGCAGCCTTCTCCACCTTCAACCTTTCTGTGGCCCACACCTCATGAGCCTCCATGGCACTCTGATAGGACTCTTCCTGATCATCCCTGCCAGCATAGAATGCCAACAGTTCATCAACATCCATATCCTCTGGAGTGGCAGGCACTTCATATGCCTCAGGCATCTTTGACTGGCAGTACACATTGGTCATCATGGAGGGCAACAGAGAGAGACTTTAGAAGAAAGCAAAAATTTTCCTACCACTGAGATGGTGGTGGTAACAAGCTAAGAGATGAAAATCACATGATATCACACTCACAAATACTATGCAGCACCCCTGGCCATTGGGATCTGCACTCTTGAGGGCAAGAACACTAAAGGGGGGATACTGTAACGATCATGCCACAGACTCCACAGACCTCATCCATCATCAACTCCACCAGCTCCAAGTCAATCATTGGAATCTGTCGGATTCTGAATCCCAGTTTCTATCTCATATTTCATATTCCTATTTCATTTACTAATTTCACATATTTCATTTATCACACCTAGAACCCATCACAGTAGCGAGTAGTTGTTATGTCAGAGTCCATGGAATACTCAACTCCTCTAGATACAGAACATTCCAGATCATGTCACTCTAGCTATACCTACACTATTCCAGACCCCAACCCATTGGACTCCGTCTTAGTATATAAGCTGTACATTTAGTAGTACATACCTCAGTTCAAATATCAACTTGGTTTAGCCCAATACTCTCGTCCCCACTCTCTTAGGCCTTCAAGCCTTGATCTATCTCTCTACGTCTGTGGACTCCAATACCCCTGGACTTAACCTTTGATCCTAGAGATCATAATCCCATAGACTCTGTCCATAATCCTTCTTTGGGCTTCGACCCAAGGGTGACATTGCTAATAGCTTTGCCAAGCCGCATGCACTCTGTGGAATCCATGGCATGCATTCCTCTTGCTTCTTCCTATTGGCACAATCCTAACACAAGTGCAGGTAAGACTAATCTGGCCTTTTACTGCCTCACTCTGAATATGTATTCAGAATAATGGCAACAAACAGAGGTAATTTACACACCAGTAGCCTCTTATGCAGAAAGAATAGCTGATGTTTGAATGTCTCCATTATCACTTGTTGTGTCTGCTTCCAATTAGGTATATGTACACCATCTGATGCTTAGGATGCAACATAGATCATCTTCTTAAATGCTGGATGTTTGAGGGCATCAATTGGCTAGTATTATTATTTAGATTGACAATACTCCAAACATTATAACATACCTGGTCCATTGCCACCAGCCATTCAACAGTGACTTCTTGAAAGAGCTTGTCTGTGTATGGAAGAATGACTTCTTTCTTCTCACATTCCCTCAGATGAGAGTCAAGATGTGTTTGCTGTTCACTCGCTTTGGCAGCCTTCTGTTCTTTATGGTCATCTGGAAGCATTGAAGCAAAACTGTTGTCTTCAGCCCATTTTTGGTAAGTTGCCTGCTATTGTGTTAGCTCAAATTTCAGTGGTAGAAATCTTATTTGGGTACCAGATGAAAAGACTGACAATGATGGTGCAGAGTCGATAATTCATTGACCTTGGCCTTGGATGCACCAGCCTTTTTTCTATAGATGTTAAGTTTGCATCAACAAGTATTGAAAATACTAGTAATATTGACTTATGTGCATAAGGAACAATTATGAACTCTTCTTCCACCTGAGTCAACATAGGGCTGGCCAAAGAAATATTTGACATCACAAATCTTGTTGTATTTACTAGGTGCCTCAGTAATTTCTACAATCTCCTGAACATTGATATCTTTAAGCATCCCATCAGCATCTGTAAAGATGTAGGCATAAGTTGGTGTAAGAAAATACAACTCAATAAGTACCTATTTCTGCCAGCTGTAGAGGATCTGCAGCTTGCCCAGCCAACTTCTTTGTATGTTTACGTTGATGCTCTGTTGACAGGTAAGTATTGGACATGAATAATAGCAAGGTGTCATACTTTTGCCCTTAGAAGACAGACCACCAGGTGTTCCAACTTCCTTGACATCATCTATATCAGATGCAACATCATCAGCCTGGAGTTTTTGAGTAGAGGATGATCCCTCAGTTTCCTGGCAAGTAGATTTTGCAGCTTGGTGGGCCCATTGATGGCTACTGAGCTGCAGTTCACTAATATTTGATGGATCGGTAACCCAGCCAGCAGAAAGGTGTCTTTACTTTCCTGAGACCTTGCCTGCTGAATTAGACTCATTGGCAGGGATATTAGATTCATCTATAATGTATATGAATATTCACATAGTATAAATGAGTACTATGGTCGAATTACCTTGCCTTGCACCTCCCAAGACACATATTTGGAGCCATTGATGAACCTAAACTTCCATGGCAACAGCAAACCAAAACTCAAAGAGTAATGGTTAATGATGGTGTAGACCAGAGATAAAGGTACTGTGTTGTGCGAGTTGTTTGGGGCACCTCCATGTGACCTAATCACTTCCTCTAGACATGAGTTTATACTGTGACTTTTCAGTCAAGCAAGTAGCACTCAAGTGATCGAGTACTAAAAGGTTTTGGCTGTAGGCTGGTGATAATCTCAATGACGAGATTGAACGGAAGAGGGTATGATGTGAGTACCACAAATCCAGTGTAAAGTAGGAGAAACAACTAGACAAGATCTCTAGACATAGGTCCTATGAAAATAACAGTGACAGTAAGACTATGAACACAGTAGTTAGTCTATAACTGGTGGAGTGTCAATGTACGGAGTGGGTGATCCTAATAATGCCAGTTAATGGGGGAAAAAGTGTGAAAATACATTTATATCCAGTGGAGAATGGAGATAATGACACTGTGGAGAATTCAATATTCTTGGCTCAAATATTAAAATTTATAACTGTATATTAATTTCATATATTACACAAAAATATTGAAATAATATTTCTAATATTCTTTCAATATTTGGGAATTTTTCAATATTTCTTTAATATACAGGATTATTGAAATATTATTAAGAATAATGTTTTGATGTTTTGGCCAAGATTCTTGAAAAAATATACAGTTATTGAATTCAATATTTTGGTCAAGAATATTGAATTCTCCACACAGTGTGAGTGCTGATCCTATATGGGGTGAAATATACTGAAGTTGATGTCCAAAGCTGAGTCTACTTGGAGACATTCCTATCCTATGTCAATATCAAACCTATGGGTCCTCTCAAGGGACTATCCTATCCTATCCTATGTTGACCCTAAATGATGTTGAGTCCAAATGATCCTATGTTGATGGTTCGGATTCCTATAAGTCTGCCAGAGACTATCCAAGTGGGCTGTGATAATGGTGTTGAAAATAAAGCTGAATAAAACTCCTATGATACAAAGATGAAGACGATCTAATCCTATAAAACAAAAGAGGTGGTGTACAATGTTAGTGTATGGTGTTACACACTAGACGCATGTATCAATCACTAATGATGGGGTGCAAGCAAAGGTACAATGTGCAACACCAGAGATAATTCTAACACCAGTTGATCATGGTGTAGAGCATTGTCTCAAAGAGAACAAGAGGGAGTATGAAGCTCAGACATTGTAAAACTGGTCTTTTGCTTATAGTGAGCATATGGGGTGCAAACAATTGCTATTGTTCATATACTGCACTATGTGTGTGATATGGTCCTTTTAAAACTGGTGCCAATGGTTGTAGCAAGAGTGTAGAGATGAGAGTATATCTGGTGATGAGTGTATAGCAAGGCTAGTAGCAGAGTAACAGGTAGGTAGTTGATTAACTATTGTACTACAATTTTCTTTCCACTTTTATACTACCAGAGTTAATTATTAATAGAGGTACTTAGTAAAGCTACAAGGCTGCAGCATTGTAAAGATTCCAGCATCCATATGTATCTCCATAGTCACTTGTAACAGCTTATCTTCTGCATTACCGAAGGAAGGTAAATTCCCCAGGGCATGAGTTCATTCCAGCATGGTTATTAGGGTGCTGTTTAACTGTGGACTGTGAGGGTATAGTCGATAGCCTGAGGTGTATAAAAGGAGCAGTGAGCTCTAGTGACCTTGGCATGGCAATATTGCTAAAACCAGGCACTTAGCTGACCAAAACCCAGTGATTATTGAAGTGGAGTAATTGTCAATGAGTATGACCTCATCTAATTAAAGGATCAATACTGTGTCTTTATGCCATGATGCACTAGTGATGCAGTCCTGATGCGTAGTATGGTTTATCTCTGGTGGTTGTCTGATAAGTTGATATCAGTGCCTAGCTGTGATGGCATACAATTTGAGCTGCAAAATGAACTGGGAGGGATATTCTTCATTATATCCAGTCATTGAAGTGTCCAAAAGGTTTGATATTGACACATGCACACTGGATATAATGTTATATCTGGTGCTAAGTCGGTTGTCACTTAAAAATGACAAAGTTTGCAAATTTTGAGTGTACAGAGCCCTGAGGCTCATCACCATAGGTGAGAGAAAGCCCCTAGTCCTGCATTAAGCAAGGACTCTCTGGGCAGTAGCGCACATCCTGCAAATGTCATCAGCATAAGAAGACCTTCAATGTCATATGGTATATAGCCACATGTTGAAAGCTGTTGTAATACTTGCGCAGAAGTAGCCAATTGATTGATGACTACTTGCAATAAGAAGGAAATTGGGTGACACAGAGAAAGGAGTTGCTTACAAATTGTGACAGATTCTGCTGAGGCACCCTGAACGAACACAGTGAATGCTCCATGCTGCTGAACTTGTTGAAATCTGTCAAACTGAAGGTGGGACCAATGACCATGTCAATAACAGAATGGTGGCAGTGGAAAAAGCATTTTGAAGGAAAAAAAGTCTGGTGCCCAGTAATAACCTTGTGAACATTGTGAGAGGGTAATTTTTCATAATAGTATGATGCTCACCAAAGAGTAGAATACATAATGCCATATAGCTATAACCCCACACTACAATCAATGACACATTGCTTGTGCCCAATGATTTCAAGGCTACATGTACAAGTTCCCAAGGGACACCAAAAATAAAGGTAGAAAACAAGTGATGAAAAGAAAAGTAGACCCCAGCCAAGATCAGAGGAAGCAGGAACAAGCCTACAACTGAGAGAAACCAAGGATAGTGGTGATGGGAAATTGTTGCTGATAATGATGGGAAGAGTGTCACACAATGTACCAACTTGTGACCCTCTGAAGTGGCACAAATACATATCAGTATCAGAGAGAAGGACTATGAAGGGATGTACTTTGAGACATGGCTGGTGAAGGCCTGAAAGCTTGCGAGATAAGTTGAAACAGCTTCATCAGTTGCAATATTGGGCCTGTATGTTTATCAAGGGCCAGTAAGCCTCCTAAATACAAGATGTCAATATCCGATGCCTATTGAAAGACCTGTTCCATTTGAAAATCTCCAAAATTGAAATACATGACTTAACAGGTCACAGTGTGCTGTGTGCACATAGGACAAAGAATTTGGGGCAGTTTGGGATATCTGTGATGAAACTTCAAGCTGTTATTGACATTGTTTGTACATTGGGTATGGTAAAGATATTGCACCAAGAGAGAGAGACAAGGCATCTACAGTGGGTGTTGAAAGGGCTGGTGATGGTGCAGGTGTGCAACAGTACTGCTACTCACACTAATAACACTCTGAGACACTAACCCAGCAAGTTCATGGGGGCAGAGGAACATCTGTTATGTAGAGCTTTGTACTTTATTAGATTTCCTGGTTGCAGGTCTGTTCTGACCGGGTAGGGTTATTCTGTTTATTGGATACACAAAACACAAACACAAAATGTGAGTATCTGCTGAGATACCAGATTCTGCACTGAGTTGCAAGAATCTCTGAACCAGGCAGACTGACTGACTGACTCTGACTGACTGACCAGTTCTGAGACACTGACTTTCAATACTGATTCTGATCCTTTCTGAGGGTACTTGCTAATGGCAAACTTAATTGTTTTTTTAAAAATACTTTCAATTCTAGTGAGTCTAGGACTCGAAGCTCCAACCTAAATTCCTGCAGGTATTACTACCATACCTGGGGGCCAGGAAACTTCACCCAGCGACTATTTACTACCTACTTTTATACTACCTGGTATGTCTATTTAGGATAAATAAAACTATTGGCTGATATTACCTGATATCTAGTAGTCCTACTATGCCGCTTACTTAAGGCTTGGTCAGAGGGTGTGATCACACTGTCAATCAAGTCATACTTCCTTACCGGGTAGGCCTGGACACATACCCAGTGAAGGGGCATCTGAGTGCACAGAGCTAGAAATGCAACAGTGTTGAAGACACTGATCACACCCACACCCAACACTACACACACAACCACACTCAAGTTTGTGGGGTGATTCTAATGCGATGAAAGTAGTGAACCAATATAACTGAATTCTCAATATGTCTAAGACACACATAGAGCAATAGAACTCATATAATATCTAGACTTCTCTAAGTCCAAAGGCTTTTCTCAGAACAAGAGGTGTGACTTCCATTGCTGGGCCTCGAGGCAAGGGTGTATAACAAAACACAACTTTGTTAAATGTCTCCACAACTCTGTAGAAGTCGCACACAACTCTAATAACCACAGCACACTACCCTAAACACGACTTAAAGCACTGCGCTCTAAGCAGAAACCAATTCCTACTAACCAATCCACAAGAACCACAGGATTTTAACCTGCACGCTCAAGTTTCCTAACTGATCATAGACCCACAGGGTTCAAACCTATGCGATCCAGAGAACACAAATAAACACAGAAAACCCCATCTGGCAAGCCAAAGGGTTTGAACCTCTGCCACCTGTAATGCCTCACATCACATGAAACCCTCAAACAATAGAGAAGTGTCTACACTGATACGAATCTCTCAATCTCAACACAGAGCACAAGTCAAACAATCAATGCAACTTAAGTATGGAGTGTCCTGCAAGCCTTCATGGCCATGCTCACGACTCAGATCACTCAAATTTATATCAAAGAAGGTCTATGTTCTCTTGCTCGAAGTTACAAACAGCTCCCAGTGCTAGAGCACATAGCTATTATCTCTCACACCATCACAATTGGGGTTCAACACCTTGAACTCATCACTAATGGACAAAGTGCAAGGCTCAAACAGCTCCAAAGGATCACACACGTATCAAATAAGCTTGTCACTATTACATGGGGGGTCAGAAACCTCTGTTACTATATCTACACTACCATATTTATACATTTCTATGTCCTACAAGTCAGTACAACTTAATACACTACTGTTAGAACCTTGGAACAATGTCCCTCACAATGTGTGCATGTTGTTATAGCATGCCCAGGGCTGGACACTTTGTCAGAGGTCTATCTAGAGACCAGACTCTATTTCCTCATGGTTGAGACTCCACTCGCACTGCTCTCTATGCGTTGGCATGTCACTCGTTATTTCCTTGGAGGATACCTGGAGTAACATCCAGTCATATAGGCTGTATTCTAATTCATTCTTGAGTTTCTAGTTTTCTCTGGTAGGTGGGGGTTACCCACGGTAAGCCTAGGCACTGTGCTCTTTGGCCAAATTGGGTTGCCTTGGAGATATCTATTCTTAGACATCATTTCATACACGACTCTCTGATCGATCTGTGCCCTGTGCATCATAGATCAATGGGTCACATAGTTTTCCCAGGATTTATAGTTTAGAGTGCATACATAGTCTGTTTCTAGTGCATTCAGTATCAAGTGCTGAGCTCTTATACTTAGAGTGACCTCAAACAGTATCATTCTAAGTTAGAGCATGCACTCTACCAATCATCACTCAAGACTGATACACATGCATGTTGTATCGCCTGCAATGTGGATATCACTGTGCTCTGTGTGTATTACACTGTGCTCTATTCATATTCCACTGCACTCTATTCCTATTCTTTGTTATCTTGATGCCAGGATGTTGTAAAATGTATATATTGACACATTTCGCAAAATTACACTGGTAAACGTTTGAGAGCATGTCACTGGTTGATATATTGCTTATGAGCAAATGCGTGCAGCAGATATTTGCTCATACCCATGCTATGATGCATACTCCTGGATAATCCACAGCTTACCAGGTAGAACTCGTAGTTCTAGCCCAGCTACCGGTGAAGAGGCTGGCTGTGGGCACTTGTGGAACAGTGCACAGGACAGCATGATACACACACTAAACCACACACACACTCACACAACTACTCAATAATACAATCACCCTCGTAAGTGCGTGGGGGGATGAGATTATATCAACTCTGCAACTATTAGCACTTTAGAACTTGTAAAGCTCCTTTTTTATCTCAACGCAGTACAGTGTTTACTTGCTTTCGATTGACCCTAGGGCCAGAATCTTTTTACAAGAAGGTACACTTTGAGGCACAACCTTCTAGGTGAACAGTAATATTCAATTTACACTAGGACACATGTCCTACAACACAACAGAACATGAAACTCCTCACTACAACACCAAGCTCGCTCTTCAAACCACTCAACTAAGTACTGACTTAGTGAGCTTGCTACTCCCAAGGGGGTAGGGTTGTCAAGACCAACAACGATGACGATAACAGACCCTGACTCTTCAACAGTTTTCAGATTCAGAACAGAAGCAACTTGGAAGACAGAACAGAAGCAGATTCAGAAACAGACTGACAGAACAGAACAGAACAGACAGGCAGAACAGATTTCAGAACTTCTACTTCAATTCATACTCTTTTTAATAGACCTTGGCAGTACTCAGATGGAACAGAACAGTGACACTGATTCTTCTTCACTCGGAACTTAAGCACACTTGTCAGATCCTGAAGTTATCTCTATTCCTCAAGGTGAGCTCGTTCTTTATATATGATGCTCGAAGCTACAAACTTATTCCTTTATTACAGTACTTGCCTTCTATGTGTGCACCACAACTCGGGGGTTTGAAACTTCTATACTACACCAGACTTCTAGCTACTTATACTAATACAACTGATAATTACAAATATCACCGCAGTCCCCAGATAACTAGACTCCTATGTGCACAGCCCACTGCTGCTGCAGTCCTGCTTAATGCCCAACTCTGTGTTTCTGTATATGGTATAGTTCCCATAGTGAGCTCGCTAAGGTCTTACAAGTGCTCACTAGTCCCAAGTCTAAGGACATATCTCCTGACCAATAGCATGTCACACTGCATCTAGCCCCAGCTCCTATTCAGTTATTCTTCCAGAAGTGATTCTTACTGGCAACAGTTCCTCTAAATTGTAGCAACTGCGGAGGTGCTTGTCATCTAACGGCCTACTCGTCAGTACTTGGCCGAAGTCCCTACTTGGGCTTCACACTGGATTATTATCCTATCTTATCTCTCGTGTGGTTTCCAGACCGGCCTCCTCAGGTATGGCACTTCATTTTAATTTAGTACACATCGATCATTTTAATTGCAATCCATGTCACCTTTGGTTACAGGAGCAAGCTCTCTTGGTAGGCACACTACCGATGTTCGAACAGAGTTTATGAACTTCCTGTCAAGCTAGCCTGTCAAGTACAAGCTGTAACTAAGTTCCGGTTTGGGTCTGTCGCGCCGTGTCATTTAGACAGGTAGTATGATTATTCAGAGGTACTTATTATGTACACTCACTTAGTGCTTATGTTCGTTTCACTTCTTGCACTGTAACACCATGCATATTTGCTGGATCGCAAAATTACATGTGTGGAATGGCTGCAGTCACAACACCGGGTAATCCCCATGTTCTGGCTATATTCAGACTTGGTAACACATTTATTGACCTGCTGAACTTGGCCATCTGAAGCACATGGTTCCATGCCTGGTTGCATTACTCTTTTGAAATTTTAGGAAGTCCCATCTTGGCACATGGAGTGCTTTGGGGGATTTCTATTAAGTTCTGGTATGTTCGCAACTTGGTATGTTTATATGACTCTTGCTTGCCTTATAATCTATCCAGGTTACTGTGCGCTTACTAGGATGATACTTTCTTATACTTCACAATACTTGTACTTCTCAGAACTGCAATTTTATTAGGATTACATGGCTGAGCACTTTTTAGGCACATCAGTGTGAATGATGATGGTGGTGAGAAAGAAAGGATGTGTAATCGTCTCTGGAATGGAAGCATTAGTCCATGTGCAACAGTTCTATACTTGGCTCACCAATCAGCTGCTGTGCTTTACACTCTCTCACTGTGTAAAGCTGCAGGCTTGGGGCTTGTAAATCCTCAAGCCAAGCCCTGAGTCCTCGCAAGCTGTCATCACAGCTCAGGCTGGCCTGGTCTTTTAGATAGCTGGCTTGGGGCAGGCTCAGGCTTGAGCCTGAGCTGGCACATCACTAGATAAATTACCATGTATAAATGCCTGAAACATTTATATAGTAGACTTCCCAACTGTGATCACCCCCATTACACCATATGCATATATAATGCATATCATCACCTCCTCAGTGCTATACATTATGATCCTGATATGCATTACTTGGTGCAATTTCAACCAGATTTACCAGCAAATTGTGCCATGCAAGTCATCAATTTCATGCTGTATGGCAAAATTCCTGAAAATCACATCTTCTTTGATGAGAAGCAACAATGTTCCCTCAAGACAATGTAAGTTCCCAATATTTACTCTACCATTTTCTTACTGAGCTTCAATCAGTTTTTTCTTCTAAATTGCCATCATTTAATAACTGAATTGCCATGATTTTCCTTGTTCATATATATACCAATTTTATTGTAGTAGATACAAGCTCCCATTACTATGATTACATTGATGAATTTATATCTTTGACAGCTCACTGGAGCCCCAGATAAGGTAGCAGGCTGTGCCGTTTGCCGCCCTTACCTTGTTATGTTATTATATTGCCACCCGGAAATCTAATGAAGTATAAAGCTCTGCATAACGGACATTCCTCTGCCCCCACGAACTCGCTGGGTTAGTGTCTTAGAGTGTTGTTAGTCTGTGTAGCAGTTCCATTGCACACCCGCACCGTCACCAGCCCTTTCATTGGCATTAATGTTCAGCTGTTGGTTGGCATGGGAGGTGGAAAAGGAATGCTTGCACAGTCACTGGCTGCTATCTCTTCCTTTCTTCTCACTACATCAAATCGAAATATTCTCGTATCAACAGTCTCTTTCGGTCCACAAGCTTCGAATTCTCATCAGTGCTACATGACTGTACCTGTTGTGTAGTGCTGCAAGATGGTCTTAGTGCAACACCCTCTGGACTCTGGAGCATTATCCATGCTTTTTTCATTTCATCTCATGGCCTTTCTGCTTGCTCGTTGTCACTAGCTTGCGTGGTGTTTCAATATCGCGTACCATTGAGCAGCTACCACTCATCCTGCTCTCACTAAACTGTTTTTGACCTCAAAATCGACCTCCTCAACATAACTTCAGTTAAAAACATTCTGCGTTTTGATTATTCAGCAAACGCATATTAGACTGCAGCGCATATAAAATGTCGCCTCGCGATCAAAGTCGTACGCACACTCTCATTCAACGTCGTCCCTCTTAGAGCTCTGTCGTCGTCCACATGTTTCTTTACTGGCTCAAACTCGCAGCCAAAGCTATGTTGGACATTGTGCAATGGTCAGGAGCATCGCAATTCTTTTGACGATTTCTACTGAATCTCTGCCTTTGGAATCACAGTTCTCATACTCGTTCAACATTAAAAAAATCATTCACTGCGATAAATTGCAGGCCTGCAGGTGGTCTAGAAGCGTCGTCTTCTCTGTTGTACGTCAATCCCAGAGTCCATGCGAAGAAATTATATTAACCCCGAACTGCAGTCCTGAACGGTCGTTTACCATTAGACGGTCAGTTTCTGTGTTTGCGACCTGGAGCATAACATTGATTTAGCAACGTTTAGTCCTGCCCCGCTATTTGCACTCATTATTGGCATCGACAAGTACCATTCGAGCGGAATCAGAGATCTGAGCAGTGCTGTGGCTGATACGGACGCCGTCGATGCATTCTTCCAAGAGGCTCTCCGCGTTCCAAAGGGACAAACCAAGAATTTGCGCAACGAGGAAGCCACGAGGTTAACTATCGAGACGGCGATTAAGGACCTCGGGAATAAGCCGGCGATCAAGAAGGACGATGCAATTCTCATCTTTTACGCAGGGCTGGCGCTGAAACGAATCCACCGTCAGGATGAGCCAGCGCCAACGGGAAAATACAAATGCTGGTCCCACACGACTTTATCCTAGGTGGATCGAGCGACTCCAAGCAAGGTCAAGGTGTACTTGACGTGAGGTTCTCTCATCTTCTCGCAGACCTGGCCGATAAAAAGTCAGACAACATCGTGAGTTCTGGCTGTTTCTATCACGGATGGTACCTAACCAAATGCACGGACAGACGGTCATTCTCGACTGCTGTTATTTGGGCTCGGGTACGCGAGCGGACGACGACGATCCTACTTACATCGTTCCGGGATTGATCTCCCAAAGACGTACACTGTCGCTCAGGTCCTCACACATGTGGCACGTTGAAGACGTGCGCATGTTGGATTCCTATATCAAATGATCCTCTCACTTGAGCGCCGCCTGTTTTCTTACTGAATACTTAGACATCATTGACACTTGTTGGCCTGACGATCGAAGACTTTAGCCGCATTCAGAAGCCGCGCTTGACACACGAAGCCTCTCAGTCTCGAACCCCCACTTTCTGCACCCTTCCTACCGCGAGTGCTCTCCGCTCTTGAATACATTGCCCTTCCCAACTACGATACTAGAATGCCATTAAAACGACGAACTCGTTACATTATCATTGGCGCAGCTGTCGGTGCAACCATTGGCGCTATCTTGGCGCCCATTATCGCCCCCGCCATCTTGGGCTTTGGTGCAACAGGGCCCGTTCCTGGTGGGCAAGCCTCACCTTCTGCTAATAATGGTTCTGATTTACCCTCACAGGCGGAATTGCTGCCAAAATCCAAAGCGGTATGGGCAATGTCCCTCCTGGGAGCCTCTTCTCACGTCTACAGTCTATGGCGATGGGAGGTCCTATCGGACCTGAAATTCTTGTGTACATTATTCCGGGGGCAGCCATCGTCGGAATCGTAGGGGCACTGGCTGGTTTGCTTGTGTACTTGATTGTGGATCGCCGGTCCCACTCGAAGTCAGACCGAGTGGACGATAGTCAGGAAAGGGCCACTCTTGTGTCGGCGAAGGATAACGACGGCGAAAGTGCATACGAGATGAAAGCGGTTGGATGGAGACAGTCGGACGAAGTAGCGCTTCTTGCAGCCCATGCAGCAAAGGTGTCCTAAGCACGGCTTACAACGATGCACCCGCCGCACTCATATAGTCCCGTGGAACCAGATCGGGACAGCTCACTGGACCGGATCGAGGGACATATATATATATAGATTCCTATATACACAGTAGTACGTACGTAGTTCTCGCTTCCTTTCCTACCCGGGGAGACTTTCGCTGTCCGCGGGATTGATCTCCCAACGTCTTACACTACTCCCGACGACCTCTTGCATGACACAATTGTTCAGAGAAAAGAAGGGTGTGCGCTGTGATACCAAGGCGGGTCCCTCTCTAAACCAATACTTAGGACTGTATTCTTTGAGTTCACATAGCCGTATCATACACACATAAATCATTGGAACGCAACTAGATTTTCTATCTAAGCAGATCGCGTTATTACTAGACTTATTCCTCAACTGAAACGTTCTGGCGCACGCCATGCATGTCGCTTCTGGCCTGTAAATGAGTATTGTGCTCGTCGCTATTGAGTCCGCTGATAACTCGCAGCATGGTAACCGATTTGGTCTTAAGCCACCAAGAACGGCTGTTATTCGCCACCGCCTCCGCCCATGTTACTGGGAGAAATTGTCTGCAAACGTCCGACAGTCACTCCCTGACCATCACGCCGGTCATTGCCTAGTAGTGGGGCCAAGAATCTGGTGTACAACGTTGGTCGTCGATGACGGCGCTGGATGAGCTGAGCTTCTGAATCAGATTCTCAATGAGGTCAAAAATGTTCTGTTTTCATATCAGTGACACAAAAGGAAGACGACCAGCGATGACGTTTACCTTTAGTAGGGATGTAGATGCGGTGGCCACGAAGACAAAGTGACCATCTGGGTCCACTTGGTGCAAGTTCTACATTCATGTACCTGGTCACCGTCTTGGCGGATGCCAGACACTACACCATCGTCTCTTAATAGTAAATTTGGGAGTTACCAGTGGCTACTGACCTCGTTGAACTATATTAGGACATCATCCGCTTGCATGCTTCTGTAGAATCCTTGCTGGAATCCAAATGAAAACATGACCGAGCAACCAAACTGTCGAGAATAAAGTCAATAAAATTGTAGCTTGGCGAAACGAGGCTAAGCTCACAATGGCAATAGGCTGGACCTGAATTTTACCTCACGATCACCTCTGACGGCTTTGCACCGCACATCCCGTTCCTCTTTAAATGCCTCCAACTCCCTGTCATATCCCACCGTTACGTCCCGGAAGTCCACCATCCATGTTCAGACTGCCTTGTCCGTTGTCCTCATTGAAAACCTCATTATGGAACCTCTCCACGACACGCAACAATACGATATATCCGCACGTATTCACATCGTAGTCGAGGTTGTAACAAGACTTTGAATTCCAGTCCGGAGATTAACGAAGAATCCAATCGGCCGAGGAAACTAAGGCGTTGTCAGGCGATCGTGGTTGAAGCAATTTGCTACACACGGATCTGATTGAGAATCTCGTCTTTCTGCTTTTCATTCGTCGCTTCGGTGGTTGAAGGTTGATGCTAGTTCAGGTGAACGGAAAATACCACTGGAACAATGAGAGAGATTAAAAAAAGCGAATTCATGGACATACTGGATAGCCAGACCCGTATCGGCAGGCGCAGTGTAGATATTCATCGATATACACGCCTGGTAGAGTTCAACAATCTTTCATCTGTCAATGAGCGCCCAGAAATACGGCAATGGCAGGACGTACCTGGCGTAAAAGTAAGTCTCATTCACCACACCAACACTGTCGTCGTCCACGTCATCGCTCTTCTTTTCTTCCACTTCCTCGCTCTTTGATAAGATGGCCAAGTCGGATTCGCAATGAGCCCAAGAGGAAATTTTGAGTCAGGAAGTGCCGTCTGTGTCTCTTCCTGTTTCTGTCCCTCATCGTCGTGGGGGACCAGACCGTAGAACGTTTGGGTCAAGGGAGCTGTTCTTGTATCAGTATACCACAAAAGGAAGAAGACTAGGTATGCCGGTTACCTTGAGAGGAACGCAGATGCAAAAGCCCTGAAGTCAAAGCGGCGATCTGGCGTGTACTACATGAGCCCAGTTAGTGCATCGTATCGGCATAGTGCGACGGTGATGGATGAACTGTGGCGTGCTTTCCCATGCAGATCGATGCCCTAGGACATATGAAAAGAAATACTGACTGGCCGCAGGCGTGGACAGCCCACGGAACTGCGTACAGAATAAAATCAATGAGAGTTTTGGCTTGGAAAAACGACGTTGAGCTCACAATTGTAATAGGTCGGACCTGGACTCTAGCTGGCGATTAGCACGGACGGCTTTGGACCTCTCCCATTCCTGTTCGAATGCTTGCGGTCATATCTCATCGTCACTTCCGGAAGTCCACCGTCGTCAAAGTGAATAGTCCTCTGCCCTCGGGGGAAAACTCTTCATGAAATCTCGCTACGATGCGCAACGAAACGGTATACCGGCGTATATGCGCATCGTAGCCGACGTTGTTACCAGACCGCTAAGTGATGGGAAATCCTATTTGGATGGTTAAAGAAAGAAAATCATGGACGTATTGGATGGACAGACCTGTATTAGAAGGCACGGTAGTTACCACCACAGTCTACGCCTGGAACGGCTCAATGCTCTTCCGGCCGTCACTGATAATCCAGACATATGGCGATGACAGGACTGACCTGGTGTCTAGTCTCGTCTGCTACACCAACATTGTCGCCGTCCACACCATCGTCCTTCTTTCCTGGCCCTTTTCATCTCGTGGCAAGATAGAAAAATAGAATTCGTAGGAAGCGACGTCTGTTTCTTTCTGCTCCTGCTTCTCATTGTCGGGAACCAGACCGTAGCGTCACGGATGCACTGGACTTGATTGTCTTGCTGTACGACAGGCCATTGGCATTCGAGTTTGCACGCGTATGACTCCAACGTAGACGATATTTGAACAGACTTTGGACGCAGGAAAGATGCACTGTCGACGAGGTGCGAACACGGTGGCCAATCAACGCGTAGGGAGAAAAGAGAAGCGGCCCGGGCGTTGGGCGTTCTGTTTGGTCTTGGTGACGTCACGCTCCCTGATTTCCTTCCCACCGATACACGGAATTGGGTAGGGGAATATTCTGTTCACTCTACTTAGTTAAACAGTTCTGACTTTCCACTCCAGTTGATCGCTAAACCCAGGCCAATCTCCCCAGACAGTTCCACGCAGACTTCCACTCGTAGTGCAATTGTTCCTTTCTCCCTCTCACGTTCAAGTCAGAGTTTAGGTGGTAACGACAAGTCCAATGAACCCTTGACCAAAAGAAGAGAAATAGCAAGAGTGCGTGGGTTCCCCTTCCTTCATATACACGTGCTCACTCTTGCCGTAGCTTCACCACAAGGTACCACCTAGCACTCGATCGTGCAACAGCCCATCGTCCGAGCAGGAATACAGTCGTAGGATGATTCAGATTCGTCCAGGCCGGTATCGACGGCGTTTTTGAGTGACAAGGAGATGGGTGACGTGATTTGTCTTGGATCTCCTGCGCTATGATCTCGTCTTTACTGCTCAAACCGACTTTATGCCAATGGTATTTCGGCGTTTACTGGGAGGGAAGCCGAGGGCGCTCACGGTTCATGGTATATTATCATGCAATGGATATCTTACCGGTGACCCGTCTATAGAGCCAGCGACCGAAATCAACCGATAGCCTTCACTGATGCCGAATGTCTCAAACCTCGCCTTGGACAACATATCTGTGTACCAGCGTTCGATGTCGACCTGCGAGGTGCTGTTGACGCGGAGCTGGGAGTTGCCTGCATGAGTGGACTCCAAGGTGCGCACCCTCCGAAACTCGAATATCCCTGTGCTACCTGTGCAATCAGAGCTTGCGGCGCTGCAGATGTTATCGTATGAAGATAGTGCATGGATTTATTACTTTTCCAGGAAGAGGATGATACAAGCAGGGATATTCTATCCTGTGATGCTGGTTACGAACTCCGAGCTCCCATGTCCCCGAAGATGTTGACACACCATCAAAAAGGTCGTTGATGAGCAAGGGCTTATTAAACGTCTGTGGAAATGTATACGCACAAGATTCAGACCTATCCACACAGGTGCGCTGGTGCAAGTGCGTATGCCGCTGCCACATTGACTACATTGGTTGGACCGGCTTGAAAATGGGCTAGGCGCCTATGTTTTTCAGCTATACTCTGCGCGGTCAAGATTGATCGGGGAATGAGCTCTATAAGGACTTTAAATGCCTCCAATGCTGGCGAAAAATCGATCTTCTCGCAAAACATGGCCCATTTCATGGCGGCTATCAGCCTAGAAGAAGATTCGCCAGTTGGGGCGAGGGCAGCTGATTTGAATAGGGAGGTAGCTTCGTCGGCGTCTGATGGATTTTGGAAATGGTCGAAAAGACATGCTACTGAAGGACCGAGCCCCATTAGTACGTTAGGTTGGTCCGGATGTCCATCGGGAATAATTGACAATGCTTCCACTCCACAGGTGATGGATTCCTCCAGGTCGTCGACGCGTTTATGAACTTTGAAACGATCACGGAGAGACTCGGCGAGGTAGGATAGCTGATAGTATCTACCTGAACGGTCATTAGGGGAACAGGCCACGGCACCCCGTCCTGCAGAAACTGCCTCGTCGAGATCGGTTCATGTTCCCTCGATAGGCCAAGGTAGTGACGGAGCAAAGAAGACCAACGAAGTCTTCAGGCGGTGCGGCAGCATGTTCAGAGGGATGCCGTCCTAGATTGATGGGGTGATCTGTATGTGTCAAGGAAGAGATTCTCGTTTTCTCGGGAAGAGCCGCTTGTGAGTCTGTAGACGAACAGGCATCGCCGCACGCGCAATCTTCTGGAAGCCACATCGTTCTTGTATTCTAACACAAATTTCTGGTTCACTCATATCCACCAGGAGAAGGAAACCGGTGGGTGTGACTTCGTCTTGGTGGTGGTGGAAGTCATAGGTAAGTTTCTTTGCAGATCAGATTAGTACGACAACGATATACAGATCGTATCGTACAACAAAGTAAGAAAGCAGACTCATAATACACTAGGATGTAAGCATTCAAAAGCGAATCGTTAAAGTACTAGAATACTTGTCGTTAGTGCATCTGGACCATCATCTGCTGCGGTTCGTAGGCCCGATGCAGGTTCTAGTGGTGAACACGACTATATGTCGCTGGGAAGTCGAACTCGCAGATCCCCCGCTTCCACGAGAATTTACCTGCGACCACGTAAAACTGCAAACAACCGTCAAATCTCTGTCGATGATCTGGCAAATAGATTTGAAACGCACCTAGGCACCTGGATTGATGCGAACAGATCAACGTCCCCGCCTCCAGGACGGTCCCGCTCCCATAATCGAAACCACGGTATCTGATGTCCGAATCAGCCCAGCGCCAGCCGCGTATATCGCTTCTAGCCTATAAATTGGCGTTTGTGGTTGTTGCTGTTGAGTGAGCTGATAACCCGCAGCGTGGTGACCGCTCTGCTCCTGGGTAACCGAGAATCCTGGTATTCGCCACTGCCACCGTCGTTACCAGGTCCACCTATATTACTTGGAGGAATAGTCTGCAAACGTCTGACAGTCGCTCCCTGGCCATCGCGCCGATACTTGCCTAGCAGTGTGGCCAAGAATCTGGCGTACAACTTTCGTGTATGCGGACTCCTTTTATCTCGTAGCGAGATCGAAAGATCCTAATGCTGGCGCCTTCCGTTTTGGGCCTAACCGTCGGAGATCCAATACCACCTGCTTTCGGACTTGACCATTCCATGACGATTTTTTGCGAGCTTGGTCAAGCGAAGCTTCGAACTTCATCGAATCGGCGACCTTATCGTTACGACTTTTCTTTGTTATTCAACGCAATAGGTTCCGTTGTCAGTGAGCCGGACAGCAACTAGGACAGTGAGCGGCAAATCTGGAAGGATACTCTTCATGGGGGTGAGTAGAATGGGCACAGTAAGGGTGTTGACATGAGAAGGAAGCATCACGCTCGCCGCCTCACTACTCACCTTGTAGAAAGGCTAGTCAGCAATAAATCCTGATTTTAACGTCGTCTCAATTGATTATCAGCTTGTGAGATGGGAGGAGACGAAGGGAGTTCTAGAATGTCTGCTCGACGGCAGGGAGCCCATCCGTCTTTCCCTCCCCTCCTACCCCTTTTTCATCTGGAAACATGTTCCCCTCAGTTCCAAAGGGCCCAGGCGGATTCCAAGATGCAGTTTTTCTGAAACGCAGCTCCGACTTTGTCCGGCTCTCGCCATCCTTCTCGTCCAAACGCGTCTCCTAATCCACCGTAGCAAGGCCATCAGAGCGCTCTCTGAGCAGTTTGGCCGGCAACTGATTTCTGGCGTTCAAGTGTGTTCCTTCGCTTTGTGCTCGAGGCGATTGTCTTTCTGCACGCCAGCCTCAGGCCATCATTCGAGTTTGCCCCCGTATTACTCCGATGTAGACGATATTTGAACAAAATTTGGACGGAGGAAAGATACACTGTCGATGTGCAAGTACAGTGACCAATCAACGCGTAGGGATGCTCGACCAAAATGATCGAGTTCTGTTTGGTTTTGGTGACGTCACGCTCCTTGATTTCCTTCCAACGTCACACGGAATTGGCAAGTGAATTTTCTGTTCGCTCTACTTTGTTAAACAGTTCTGACTTTTCATTCCAGTTGATCACCATACCAAGGCCAATCTTCCCAGACAGTTCCACACAGACGTCCACTCGTAGTGCAATCGTTCCTTTCACCCTCCCACGTATTAGGTGATGACGACAAGTCAAAAGAGCCGCTGACCAAGAGAAGAGAAATTGCAATAGTGTGTGGGTGACCCTTCCTTTATATACACGTACTCACTCTTACCGTAGCTTCACCACCATGCAGCACTCGATTGTGTAACAACCCATCCTCCGAGCAGGAATACGGTTGTGGGATGGTTTGGACTTCTCCAGGCAGCGTATCGACGGTGTTTTTTCAGTGACGGGATTCTCCTGCGCTATGATCTCGTCTTTAATGCTCAAACCGACTTTATGCCCATGATGCTTCGTCGTTTGCTGGGAGGGATGTCGAGGGCGTTCACGGTTCGTGGTATACTATTATGCAATGGAGATCTCACCTGCAACCCGTCTATAGAGCCAGCGACCAAAATCAACCGACAGCCTTCACTGATGTCGAATGTCTCAGACCTCGCCTTGCACATCTTGTCTGTGTACCGGCGTTCGATGTCGACCTGCGAGGTGCTAATGATGCGTAGCTGAGAGTTGAATGCATAAGTAGACTCCAAGATTCATGCGCTCCGAAACTCGCTGCAGATGTTATCGTCTGAACATATTGCATGGAGATTATCGCTTTGCCAGGAGGAAGATGATACAAGAGTGGATATTCTATCCTGCGATGCTGGTCACGGTCCACAGACTGCAAGCTCCCATGTCACCGAAGATGTTGACATGTCATCAAAAAGGTCCCGGAGTTGATGAGCAAGGGCTTGTTAAACGTCTGTAGAAATGTATACATGCAAGACGCAGACCTGCCCACACAGGTGCGCTGGCCGTCATTAACTAGTCGTGATGTTAGCACTGCTCAATGGATCTTATTACCGGCAGATTACTATAAATTATTTCAGCGTTATATTTGCACCGCAAGACCAACGGGAGCTATCAAGTACATACAGACTGTCACCTACTGATTAAACAATCAGATGTTGCGCCCTAAAGTCCTACATGTATGAAAGGCACCCATCTTACGAACGAGTCATGTTCGTTTTCCACCCGTCGGCGAAGAGATTGAACGGCATGATGCAGTGCGATTGCAGCATTCCCACTATCAGGTTTTCCGTTCTTGAAAAGTTCAGAATATACTTCATCTGCAATGTCAGGCGCATCGACATCCCTGATCGACCACAATGTCGCAATAACACTTTGATATCCAGCCATAAGCATTCCCGCTGCAAGGTGGACGGCTTCCTCTGATGATGATTCATCTCCTGTTGCTGTTTGGCATGCAGAGAGGTATGCAAAGTCGGCATCAGGGAATGACTTGGTGATAACCCGTGAGAGCGGTAGATGCCTGTCATTGGCGGGGGCATGAGGGTGATCGGTGGGATGAAGGCAAAAGGTGCTTTCTAAAGGGTTTTTCTTGTTTTGCATAGCATGGCACGCCATGTGAACCCAATTGCAGATTGACATGCCATCAAGTACTTTGTCCGGTGTCGCTTCTTCTCCCCTCAGACACTTGACAAGGACTCCGTTGGCTCGTTCTTCGATCTTCCATAGTTCTCCTTCGGTACCAGGAAGATGGAACAACCCTGGAGTGTCGGGTTGGCTAATTGCTAACAATCCTTTGAACGTTCGAGTTTTCTTCAGTTTGTCAAGAAGAATTGTGACCGTTGGGGTGTATGACGAGATGACATAGTCAGATATCTTTGTTCCTAGTTCGTTTGTACGGTAGTCTCCAGCGGCATGGATAGGGAGGAATGCCATCGGACCTGTTGGGCACCACCATAATCGTGGCGGGTTGGTGGTATCACAAGGCTGAGAAACGTTTATGAAATATTTTGGCATCTTGTAAGAAAAGCTACTCACGGAGAAGGCTAGGCCGTCAAGTACAGGTTTCACGACGCATGTCCATAACTCCTTTAAAACATCCATAAAGACATTTTTGCCTGAAGTACCACACGGAACTGGTTCCGATTGTCGTGTACGAACGCCAAGAGCTGAAAGTGATTTGTTGAGTCGTTCCTGTAGAATTTTGGCCCGGTTGTAAGAGAAATCCTCCAGCGGGATGTGCATGACATTGTCAAGACCGGGGATTAGAACGAGCGCATCACACCTCGTTTCAAATGTATTGAGGAGGACGACTGGACCAAGTTTGGCCGCACTCTTGAGTGTAGCGAGCCTTTTCGGTCCTAGAAAGTCTTCAAAACCTGGACGTGCCCGGACTGTTTCAACTAGGCTATCCCACTCAGTAGCCAAACGACGGTGCTCTTTTGCTCTTTCCTCCATTGTGAACTCCTTGAAGTGCTCTGTGTCAACATTTCGACCGGTCGCCTTCTCCAAAGCATCCCCAACTTGGGACAGCCTTCTAGCGAGATCCGGATGTGCATCAGAAAGGGAGTCGACAGGCGAGCGAAGGTTATGTAATTGGCCCCAAACAATGGCCCGCCCCATCTCTAACCATTCAAGTGCTGTATCGGGTTCATCCCAGTGAATGGCCCATTCCACTGCTTCATTGACGGCGGGACCAAAATCGGCTAATTGCCTATATCGTGCAGCTATACTCTTCCCGGTCCAAGCTACTCGGGGGACAAGATCGAGAGCGACTTTATATGCATCCAGTGTAGACGGAAAATCGACAATCCTGCACAGCTTGGCCCATTGCCAAGCGGCATCCATCCTCGTTGAAAGTTCGCCGGTTGGGGCGAGTGCAGCAGATTTGCATAGGGACGTAGCTTCTTTAGTGTCCAATGGATTTTTTAAATAGTCGGAACGAACTGCTACTGCAGTACTGAGGCGTAATTGTGTGATTCCGAGTCCTATAATGTATATTATAGGTAATCGGTCTTTATGCCGGTTTTGACCGTGGGAATGATGCTATTCGGGAGTTGCCGTGGGCTTTTGTATTGATTCGGCATTTGCCGGTCATTCCATGAGAAATATCGTGGGAAAATAAGGCATTGACCATCAAAAGCCTGGGAATCTATTGCCTTTCCGTCGCTGCAGTGTATTCGGACCCACGGCTCGCCAGTTCCGCCTTCCTGAATTTCAGTCACATGACTTTCCATCTCTTGTCCTTCAGTGACATTTCTTTCTTTCTTTCTTTCCATTCCCTCTTTTTGCACTACTGAGCAACTTCGAATGGAATTACTGTTCTACACTGTCTACCTCAACATCCCCTTTCATGCCGATTCATCCATCATCGGCCCCTCCTTGGCTTGTTTGGTCACCACATCATCACAACTGTCTTCGTCCGTGAACCCTATCTTTCGTTTCAACCGCTTGGGCCCCGTCTCCTCTGGCGCTGAATGCTTGCTCGACATTCGTTTGGCATCCTGTGATACGTGAGTTTTTTTATTTGTTTTTTTGTGTACTGTAGGTGCTCACCAAAGTCATATTGCAGTCTAGCATTGCAATTGCTCGTAGAACAAGCTTCATCCTGTGCCTTGCACCTCTGGCTTTGAATATTATGATGGAGCATTGAACCTCGACGATGTCGCCAATCCTGAACAATTGGGGTCTGGCTCATTGATACCTGTGGTTCTGGGGTCAGCCATTTTCCTCTATATGGCAGCAACTGTACACATGCACCTCCGTTTCCCTTCATCATCGACATTAGCCTTGAAGTATTGCACTACATTGGCTTCGGTATGTGCCACGTCTGTCTTTGCTAGCCGTTGTAATATGCCCACAGGGTCAACATCCTTGTCAAATGTGATTGCTTCATATTGACCACCTTCCTTCGCTGTTTGGAAATATCGGTTGGATACCGTAAATGCAGGGAAACCTCGGTACGTCGATGGAGTCCATTTGTCTAGCATGCCGTTTTTGAATTCTCTCTCTCCTGTCAGTCTGATCTCTTGGAGTGTCGCGATCGCTTCGTCGAAGGCTGGGCAACCCAGTCCTGTCAGCATCACACTTTGCGACAACATGAATGTCTTGTCTCATCTGACGCTGAGACGTGTCAGACAGTATTATTTTTTCTTATTCCATGCAAACATGTACCCAGGCGACCTGATCACTGGCGGCAGGTCTGCTTCACATATGACTCCCGTGCATGCAAATACAAGCTCTTCAGATTCCTCTGTGACCCCTTTGACCAGACGCCATACAAAATCATTGTCGTCTTTCTGAAGACTGATGTTCATCATTTGCGTACCCTCCTGAATGCCATGGTCAGTATGATACCACTGCATTTGTCTTTATGCTTACCTTGATTATCCTCGACAGGTGATACTTGTTTGTTTTCGTGCTCTCTTCTGATAACATCTGGATGGTATCCTCTGGGGCATCATGGTCAAGGTTAGCATGCATTCTTCTTGTGTCTCGGATGTGTACTCACTTGCTTTTGCTAAGTCGTAGAATTTGTCCATGTTCTACTTACGCTGCAGTATGTGCTCCATGCCTTGATGGTCAATACAAAGTGCGGGTCCTTTGTCTTTCAGGTTGTTATTGTTGTCATCTATCTTAGCCATTATGAATCTGGTTCTGCTTCTTGATGGGTCTTCTCCATGTGATTGCGTTTCACCATATATGTGATTCTCATTGCTGTAATGCCTTTTAATCCCGTTGACTTCTGTGATTCGTTGCCAGTCTTCTTCATGTTTGAACGTGTACATCTTCACTGGCAGGATTCTTTTGTTTCGGTTTCGCCCCTCACTTTCAAGATGCATGTTGATTATTTTGGTGTCTTTTCCTTCATTTCTGGCATTTATAGTGTTCCGGTGACTCTTTCGTGTACTCATCTGTCGTCCTTCTCTTTGGTTTTTATAATTGCCTGCCTGACATCGCCATCTACTGCGTTTCAGTCGAGTCGACACCAATACACTTTGAAATCCGCAATTTACTTTCATTTTTGTTCCCATGTTTCAGTTTATGATGTCCGTATCATCTTATTCAGGTGCCCATGTTATATAACATGCCATGGATTTTTGTCGTCACTATCCCATCGTCTTTCTGTCGCCTCGCTATTACTATGCCATCTAACACCTCGTCTAGGAGCCCCTCCAAGCGAAAGCTAGTGCATTCATCTCTGGTGTCTGTCAAGACTACTCCTGAACCGTAAGTTGTTTGTGGGTCTGACATGACTATCTGCTGATAGCTTTGTTCCTCAGGGTGCCACACAAAAAAAACAAGACAACCTCATCCCATACTCGATCCTCGCCAAAGGTGTCTGCACTCATGCCAGCAGTTTCTATCACGTATGTATTGGCTAGATTGGCCTGTGTATCTGGTTTATGTTTGCTAATCATTGTCCAGTTCTCATCAGACTCGTCCTCGTGGTAGACCAGCTTTGAAGTGTAAGGTATCGTATGGCGAATTGTCTGCCGAGGAGGTAGAGAGCATCGTAGCTCCTTCTGATATAGATGACGCCGATCTCTCTGTGAGCTCTCTCAAGTGGCGTGGTCATGTTTTATTTGTAGACGATGAAGCGTCTGAGGCATCTCAGGCTTCTGAAGAACCTTCTGCTGATGAGGACGGTAACAGAACCGACTGTGAACCTGAGTACGTTCATTCGACGGTGCTCTCTCTGAGATTGTGTTTAATTGTCTTTGGCTCTTAGATCAGATATCGATGCCATTGTTCAGCCTTCACATTCTCTGTAGGCTTCGTGTATTTCTTGTATTTTAGTTCTGACTTTCAGGATGTGTAGTAGGTCGAAGGTTAAGACAGTGAAAGGATCCTATGTGGAAGATTTGTACATATTGTCTTTTTGTGCCCTTTGTCATTAGTTTGCTTATATTGCCTCTTCCTTTTCAATGCAGGTTGCGATCCGGGAATGCTGATGACATCGCAGAGTCTGACAACGTCAAGAGCGACCCGACATTGACTTCATAAGTACCTTCATCTTCTCACATTGTGTTGTTTGCTAGCCATCTAAATATATTCGTCTACAGCAAGGGCGGTGTCCGTGGATGCTTGCCTTCCCCAGTTTATCTAAAGGACCTAGAAAGTTTCACCCCAAAGTCACGATTGAAAGGCAAGGCATCTGTGAAAGGTAGCACTGGCACAGGCCGACGGATGCCTGGTAAATCTAAAAAGGAAGACCTCACCAATAACACGCACCTGGAGGTAGACATCTCTGTGGATTCCATGACCTCTACATTGGTTAAGACCATGGGTCTGTCTTCCGCCAGAACCAGAGGATCCCGGGCTGCTAATTGTAAGTGTACTTTCTGGATTTTTGTTATACTTTGTAATGTCTTCTTGCATTAAGCAGCTGCCAATGGCGATACTATAGCAGATGCACATAACAGTCCCGTGGGATTGCATACCCATGCTGACCCTGTCACACCGGTGCAGCCCAAGCTTAGTCCTACCAAACCCGCCGCCAGCATCAAATCTACTGTCGCATCCCCTGCTGTGGGCCATGGAGCTGTTAAGGCAGGGGGGGGGTTTGAAGAGCTCGTCTACCAAGATGGCGATCACTTCACGCTCATGAACCAAGGCTACAGTCACTCCCAAAAAGGATGTTGAACCACTGTTCCTTCCCTCCGGTAGTTTTATTTATTTATTTTGTGTTTATCTTATTGACTGTTTAATCAGACGAAGATGATGTCTCGACCCCAGCGCCAGCACTGGCTTCTCAAGTCTCTAGTGACTTAGCAGCTCTTCTCGGGTATGCATCGCTTGAAGAGCACTTACTCGTTCTGATTCCTCTCTAGAGATGACGTGCATGGCTCCTCACCAGAGCCTGACGATGCTCACCCCGTATTGTGTTTGCTTGATACCGCAGTGTATGTGCATGCCCATCTTCCGGATTGATCTTCAATCTTTATGTCTGTTCTTCTTTTACAGTGCACCTCACAGGCCTGGCCTGGATCTCAGCGAGCTAGATGACCCTACTCTCTGGGTCATGCAGCCTGAGTTAATGGAGGACCATCTGGTCACCCTGGGTGTGTATGGTTCACTGCCATCGCTTGGGTACATATCAGTATCTATCTTTGACGAGTCATTCTCTTCATTGACTGTGATCTATCTACAGTGTGTATCGTGCAGTTGTACCCACCGGGTTTGCTCTGGACATGTTTGATCCGCCCCGATTTCTATCTTTCTCTGACATGGCAAAGTTGTTCTGACTGGATAGTTTGCTGTTCGTAATATCACCTCGACTCCATTCACGTATTGACTGATGATCCCAGCAGCTCTCTCGTTGAAGCGTTTAAGTTTGATCACTACGGTTGCTTTGTCAATCTTGCACATGCGTCTCCTCTGTTCTGTCTTTGGAGGGAAAGTCGTTGCATGTCAGTGGTTCTACTGCCATGTGCATGACTGTCGGTCTCGTAACTGAATGTATGCTGTTTGAACTGGGCCATCAAGGTGGCTATGTAAGTGCCAGCGGTACTCAGGGAGGCAAGCACGTCAAGCATTTGAAGATCATGCCGTTCCACCAGATGTTCCATTGGGAGTCCACCACATGGGCTTTAGCGTTTGACCTCAAGTATGTGGAAACTACATGCATCTCTCACCGAGGTGTGTCGTTTCCCACTAGGGTCGAGGATCCCTCCGGGCATGGTAACAAAAATTCCAAATGTCCGTTTCAATTTTGATGTAGTTCTCGAGCTAATCAGTACATTTATTGTAGACTCTTCTGCATGTTCATCGCCTGCCAAGGGTCAGTGGAGATTGCCGGCTAAGAAGACCCTAAGCACTGAGACTGTTAGCCCTGGTAGTGGTTATCCCACATCAATGGGATTCATGGATAAAGGTTCATACTCTGTGGTTTCCTCTTGTCATACTTTGTTGCTCATCTCCCCACCTAGTGCCCATTTATGATGGCTGTGTGAGTGCTGGAACCCAGTTTCTTTTCTGGCCTAGTGATTTTGCCGTGATCAAGTCTCTGCCTCGCTTCACGACCTCTCGTGATCTCAATGCATTCACTCTTGTGACCGTTGGATACTCTCTATCAGTTTGGACATCCTTTAACAATGAGCCATGCATCTCCCCCAATATCCTTTTTGCCATTGTATTGGGCACTGTGCCTAAGAAGGAAAAACTTGCCGAGCTTGGGTTTCTTGATTGAGGGTGTAGAGTTGTTTTACGGGTATCATGGGCTGCATAATATGTACTATTTTTAGTGTATGTCATTGAAGAGCTGTCTAAGTGCACAGAGCTAGAAATGAAACAGCATCAAAGACACTGATCACACCCACACCCAACACTACACACACAAACACACTCAAGTTTGTGGGGGGATTCTAATGCGATGAAAGTAGCGAACCAATACAATTGAATTCTCAATATTTCTAAGATACACGCACAGCAATAGCGCTCGTATAATATCTAGACTTCTCTAAGTCCAAAGGTTTTTCTCAAGAACAAGAGGGTGCGACTTCCGTCACCAGGCCTCAAGGCAAGGGTGTATAACACAATACAACTTCGTCAAACGTCTCCACAAGTTTCTAGCAGTCGCTCGGGACTCTAATAACCACTGCACACAATCAATAACACCCTAAACACCACTAAAACAACTGCACTCAAAGCAGAAACCAATTCCTATTAAACTCAACACACTAATAAACCTCGCGCGTCGCATGCTAAACCAAAACCTTTGCAAACATGTGGAGAAGTGTCTACACTGACACAAAACTCCGAAACTTCCACAAGAGCCACAGGGTTTGAACCTGTGCGCTCGAGCTTCCAACCAATTGTAGATTCACAGGGTTTGAACCTATGCAATCCAGAGAAACCTCGTCCGACAAGCCAAAGGGTTTGAACCTTTGCCAACCTGCAGAAATAACACAGAAGAGCGAACACTAATCAAGCCAAAGGGTTTGAACCTCTGCCGCCTGTAATGCCTCACATCACACAAATGCCCTCAAGAACTCGAAAGGGTGACCTTCAAGACACCGTACTCTTATTCTCTCACTGAGCACAAGTCAAACCAAAACCAGACTCTCTGCATGGAGTGCCGCGCTATTTTCTTATCTAAGCATGCGACTTAATTCACACAATAGATATCTGATATGGGTTGTATTCTCTCTCGAAGTTACTAGCTACTCTAAGTGCTAGAGCGCATGGCTGAAAAGCTTTGCACTATTACACCGTGGGCTTGAAACTTGTACTCTACATCTACACTACAGTATTTATACAATTCTACATCATACACGTTGATACAACTTAATACAGTACTGTTACAACCTCGGAACATTATTCTTCGCAACATGCGCACATTGTTATAGCATGCCCGGGGCTGGACACTTGGTTGGAGGCCTATCTCGAGACCAGACTCTGTTTCCTCATGGTTGATACTCCACTCGCACTGCTCTCTATGTGTTGGCATGTCACTCGTCATTTCCTCAGAGGATACTTGGAGTGACAACCAATCATATAGGCTGTATCTTATTCTAAAGTGAGTTTCTAGGTTTCTCTGGTTGGTGGGGGATACCCATGGTAAGTCTAGATACTGCGCTCTTTGGCCAAACTGGGTTCTCTCAGAGTTATCTATACTCAGGCATTATTTGGGGACATGCGCGCGTGTGCCGCGCGATCAGGCCCTGTGCGTCATAGATCATTGTGTCACGTAGTTCTCATGCATGTCTTTCAGTAATGCATTAGGGTGTGTATGCAGTCTGCTTCTGGTGCATTCAGTATCGAGTGCTGAGCTCTCATACATAGTGTGACCTCAATGAAGTATCATACTAAGTTAGAGCATGCACTCTACCAATCATCACTGAAGACTTGCACACGCGCACGTTGTTACACTGTGTGCTATCTTGGTTTGATCACTGCACTCTATTGGTTTGACACTGTGCTCTGTTGGTTTGACACTGCGCTCTATTGGTTTGACACTGCGCTCCATGTCTATTTCCATCTATGCGCGCAGCGCACGTCTTTTCATGCGCTCTACTTCTATGTTTCTATACGTGCGTGGCGTGTGTCATAGATCAATGTAGTTCTCCTTGTATCATGCCTGTCTCTCATCAATTCCTTAGAGCGCATGGCTGATCTGCATCTTAGTGCATTCAGTATCAAGTGCTGAGCTCTCATACATAGTGTGACCTCAACTAGTATCATTCTAAGTTAGAGCATGCACTCTACCAATTGTCACCCAAGGCCATACTGCGCGCAACTCTATATTGTGCTCCATACATAATCATTGCACTCTGTGTGTTTGACACTGCGCTCTATCTGTATCTTTCGTTATCTCAGTACCCAGCCATTATGCAATGCATGTATTGATACATTTCGCAAAATTACATGCGTAGACACGTTGCGAGCATGTCATTGTCTCACCCATAATGCGATTGGTGTCTGCCCCTGATTGGGGGTCTAGACTTTATATGTTCGGAACAGTTAAGCGAAGTTCAAAGGCATAGCTTTGTTTGTACTAGGCATACACATACACCTTTTTTGGTGGATGCATTTATTGGTTTCAAGAGTACTCTATGTAGTTAGTCTAGGTAGAACTTTTTTGACATCGTTGTCTCTATTAGCCCACATGTGATGTGCAAGGAATCACGACCTCGTATCTTGTGTTATAAACCCTGAGGAAATGCATCAGGCACTCCATGTGGGGCTCTGCATCAGACATCACATCTTCTTCTGCTCCTTCCCACCATCTTCTCTTCCCTTCGCTGCTCTCCTCCACCTGCGACCTCTACGATACATGTACACTTTACTGCCATCTTCTTTCTTGAGCTTGGTGGCCTTTCAATCACTTATTGGTTACAGTACATATGTATCTGTACATCTGTCAGGTCATAGTTTTGGCCCAAGCTCGCCATTACCACTCGCCTTCTCAGGAGTAACAACATCTTTTTTGCATTCTTCCACTCACAGATTCAATACAGTCGACGAAAGCTGTGTGTATGTATCTGTGCACGCCTGGAGGCTTTCTTTCTTCTTCCTCGCAGTCCACAGATGCTGATGTGGCTCGTTAGATACCGGCACTCACAGGATATGTATTGTTTAGTCGTGTCGCCGTCTCTATCTTCTTTATCCACTTTCTGAAAGGCACATACACCATCTACTTGCATATCACTTTGGTTTTTGTCTTGTGTTGCAAGTATTCTTCTCTGTGGCCTCTCATTGCAATGATGCTTTCTTTGGTGGACATATCTGTGTGTATTTTGCTGTCTTTTCTCCGAAAATATCTCTCACACATTGGCCAGTTCAACATTACTTATAGATGATGACATTGTGCACCGGCAATAGATGGGAATCCGGTCCTGGTACAATTATCATGTGCAGTCAGATATCATTTGATGTCCATATTATTTTTTCTTTCCTTTTTACACCGTAACTATCACGTCAAATCTATATGTCAACACATATGTTGAGTCTTTCTGCTGTTGCTGCAGTCAGTTGTACACCTTTCTGTTTATCTGCCTGATACTAACCTTCGCCAGGTGATCTGTACTGGATTCCAGTACCATTCTGAAGTGTACAGCACACATCTTCAAAAAAAAATTCTTGGTGCGTACATTCCATATGGCAGTCACAATCTGCTGATTCCGGTTCAGGATGCACCTTACTTCTCTGTGTGTTTGATTTCCTCACCCGGTCTATCTGGATTTATGTCTTTTCTTGTGCTTTTTTTTGCAGTCCGCTTCTGAATTCTCCATTCACATGTGCTCAGTCGCCGTTTGGGAACCGCTGCATTTAACTCAGGAAGGGACTGCCTTGTCAGTATGTTTCTTTTACCCACTCCACTAGCGTTGTTTTACAATGGTTTTCTGTCTTTTATCACAGTCCGCTTCCAACCTCTCCGTTCACCTATGCTTGGCCACCGTCTGGGAGCACACCATTGACACCAATCAATGTAACAAATGGAATATATGTGGTTCGGAATAGTTCACCATGGCATATCTTGATTTGTGTCCTTCGATGGGTTGTGACAGTCATCACCAACATTGGTGTGTTTAGCTGGTGAGCAAGTATCTTTATATCCAATGCTACCTAACTAACTCAACCACCATGGGCAGGAATTCTTCTAGGCTCTCGATCTATCCTGCACTTACATCTAGTTTCATATGCCGTATATATGGGTCCAAATTTGTATTGTGTCTTGCATGCTGGACATATGGGCACAAGCACTCGTGTATTAATGTTCCTACCCGGAATGATATAGATGTACATGCCTTGTTTTGAGTGCATGCTTCTTGATATGTTGTCTGAACTATGACAGTTGTACAGTTTGTACCATAGGATTTCCCTTGAGTATACACAGCCTATATGCCATGTATGTGCTGTGTGTGTTTCTTGTAGGTGTGCTTATTTATGGTTTGTTTGAAACCATTGTCTGTTGGAATCCTGGGAAATTGTAGAATGTCAATATGACATTACTCAGATGTTTCATGTTGGTGGTGGACTCCAATATATTGATTACAATATACTCCGGCCATGGCTACCAAGCACTTCTGAGGCTTTTGATACCAATCAGAATACATTATCGATAACAGTTTTATTGCACACCATCTTGCAGAGGAACAACATGCTACTATGGCACCTGACAACCATGTTAGAGTTTGCATTCTGCTGTCAGTGATTTGTGCATCTATACCAGTAAGAACTTAAGAACATTGGCAAAGTTACATGACATTGAGGCAAGTGGCTTGTCTTATAAAAATAAAGATGCTATGGTTAAGATATTTCAGTCACATACCTGTGAAAAATGTGCCCATTCTGTTACCATTTTTAAACAACATGTTACCTGGTTGAAGCCTATGCCAGCAAAAAGAAATAATATGTCGTAGGTATGGTCTTGAAGACAGCAAACTATATGCTTTTCCTCCTCCTCCTCTAGATGAAGCTCGCACTCTGTCTATTGTCAATTCATTTTGTAAGGCATCCAGTCCAGAAG